>SNQJ01S0035096.1:18830-30924 GCA_010110895.2 Picea sitchensis | reverse complement strand
TCCAAGGCCCTAGTCCTGAGCTAGTGTATGAACCCTACAAACAAAAGGTCTAATAGATTTTAAATTAGCGTTTATTTTATGGGATTTTTACGTCACAAGGTATGAAAGTGAAACTAATGGTGTGTAAAGACTCAAAGAAAAAACGAATAAAAAATGTTGGAAACAAAAACTTTTACTAAATGCAAAAATCAACAACTTTTCACAAAGAAAGACTTCTTTTTCTTTCAATTTTGCTAAGGTTTCATGCAGCAAACATAAAGGAATTTTTTCTCAACTATGAGCTACTTATGCTCTAAATGCACTGCAAAAACTTATGAACAAAAAGACTTATCCCTAACTATTGATGCAACAACACAATCTTCAAACAAAGAAGAAAATGAAACAACGATATATGTTTTTTTTATTTGAGTGCTAAATGACGCAACAAAGGGAAAATGCCGACAAGCACAAAACCAAGAAAAAAAAATCAAATTCTGGCTTAAAGCGCAGATCGCAAAGAAACAGAGCAAAGACACACAATGGCAATCGAGAAAGCACTGCTTCTTACGCTTGTCTAAAAACCATAAAACACTTTTTTTTTCTTTTTTTTCTTTTCTATCAACTATCAACTAAGAGAAAACAGGCTAAGGGTAAGAGGCCCTAACCTACTGACTGTGCAACCCTAGACTGAAACCCCTGAGAGGAACACTTCTCAGCACAGGAAGGGATGACTGCCCCACCCTGATCAAAAAGCAACCTATCAAGCCCGCTATTGTCACTGAATCAACATGTGTTCAAATTCATGCTAACCTTCAACAGCGCGCGGGTACCTGCGGGCTGAACTGGCACAGGCCACATGTAGGTATAAAATCCAAGAAAAAACTAAACACAGGAAGCCCAGACCTGGAAGAGGCCTCTGGTATTGACAACCAGGGTCTCTTGAAGGCTTGGATGCTTCTTCCAACAGAAAATAAAAATAATTACAAATAATAACAAAATGCAATAAAGAAAACTGAGATAAGACTGCGAACCAGCAAGACTCAGACAGGATCTAGAAAGCCCCCTGAGAATGTATAATTCTGACAGGGAAGAGGAGGACTGCCTCTCAAGCTCTCTGACTCCTACACGCTATTGAAACCTCTACAACAGGCGTTCAAACGCGGGCTGTAGAAGGTTAGGGCATGGGTTACACGCGTGCAGGCCTTCTGCAGGCCGCGTGTACCTCTGTGTGTCCCGATAATTACCATCAAGCAATAGTCAAGGGAAAAAATGGTATAAAGAACCAGGTTCCCTGCTAGCTCTGACCTAACAGAAAACAGACAAACAAAGAAACATAACATCTAATCCTTTAAACTACCCAAAAACCTCAACTAAATCTGGAAACCCTAAGAGTATCGTTCCCCAGTGGAGTCGCCAATTCTGTTGTTGGGAAAGAATACCCTACGGACTAGCTAACTAGGGTCTGATTTGCATGCAGATTTTGACCTTAAAGAAATGACCTTTAACCTACCACCCCAAAACTTAAAACCCCTTTTTCACATACATGCATGGAAAGGAAATACTAACCTTTTTACTGATGTTTGGTGTAGATCCTCCGTTGCGCCTTGCCCGCTTACTTGCGCTGCTCCTTCCAAAGTTCACCTGCAATCAAGACAAAACACTACGCATGCATGCTACTTTTCTACTTGAGGGTTAGAAATTAATCATAAATTACAAAAACCACATATAACTCATGCATTGGGATGGGAAAAGTATAATTTTATTATATTCAAAATGACTCAACTTACAATCAATGTTGAGACCGGCCACCGTTCCTTAATCCTGATCCTAGGCTCCTCCTCTTCTTTGTCCTCCAACTGCTTTGCGTTAATTCTCCTTAGGCTTGAGGAAAGGCTAAAGGGTTGGGACAAATGGATTCGGCAAATGGGCAGAGTTTCTTTGTTATGTTTTTCCTCCTCCAAATAGTACCCCTACCCCTTCTTTTATAGGCTAGAAGGAGCTATGGTTTTGGATGAACTCTCGGCCATGCATGGCCGGGAGTTTCAGTTAACTGGCCCATATCTTTTTGTCCCATCGGCAACTTCCCTATTTTTGTGCTTTGTTAGGTAAACGCGGGTTGTAGTAGGTCTTCCAACGTTCACCCGCGTGTAGTAGTGGGCTAGGGCGCGTGTACCTTTACCCAAAAGGATTTTTAAAGAGGTTTCTCAGCAGATGTTTTGGCAATGAAGGGCAATGAGTTGGCCTGATGCCAGGTAAGCATGTATGGTGCAATTTAGGGTTATAACAAAGGGCCATTAAGGGTGTGAATAGATTGTAACAGGGGTGACCCGAACTAACTGTGGGCTTAGGAGGTAGTAGTAAAAGAGGCAAGTATGAGTTGATACCATGGAAATAAAACTAGCAACACACAAGCATGACCATAACATAAGCATAAGGTTTTAAGTCACAAAATTCGGGTGTTTCTGGTAATGAACATTTTGAGTACAGATCATAACACAAGAACTTAGCTCATAATGAGAGGCCTGTCAATTCAACTTGCAAGCTAAAACAAAGTACATGATACGATCCTGGTGCGTTTAAATTCCCATGACATGTAATGGGTATACTCGTTTTGCAAAGGTTAGGAATGGATACATTTTTTTCAAACCAAATACAAAGTGATTTTTGGTATATTTACAAAGGGTCCAAAAATATTAGCTTACAGTCCAAGAGCAACTCAACATAAGTAGTTCATCGATATATGATAAGCTCAAAAGAAAAATCATTATAATGAGGTAGATGTAAGCACATTGACCCTTTTACAAACCAAGCCTTGGATAGAATTAAAATGTGAAATCAAGTTTTAATGCTTGATTCATGCTTATAGTCATGAATCAAGCATGAAAACGCAAGACAAGAATAAAACAATAATAATCAAACATCTTTTTTATAACCCAATAATCACCCTCAAATAGTGATATTTACAGGATGAGGTGAAGGAAGCTATAGGAAGTGTCATTTTTATTTCAAATAACAAACATATGTAGGGTGGCCAACACATATCAAACTCAATGAAGTAGATCCAAACTTCTCACTCAATTTCCAATCAAAATATCCATGGTTAAATATATTTTGATTTATAATTCAAAAGTTTGTGTATGGGAAACTCATGTATTTGATGTTGAACGGCGCCCAGGAACCATCTGGATGAAAATCACATTCATAAATTAGAATATGAATTGTGTAAAGGATTAGACTATATATACACAACAACAAATTAGAAAACTTGATCTACAACAAAGGATGATACTCCAACATAGGAGAAACCATCAACAAAAGATAATCAAGTCCAAGTGACAGAAGATGAAGTGCAATCCTCATTGTATGCAAGCTCTCAAGCATAGACGAAGGAGACACCCCAATTTTTAGATTATTCATCACATTGTATGAGGCAAACTAGGGCCAAAATTCATGATGGCCCATGAGCACTAAAAGAAAAAATTTGAAATGTAAATGCATATAATTCCTAAAATATTAAATCATGAAAATTTCTACTATCAGTATTCCCTCTTCATGCCTTAGAGGATAAGGAAAAAAATTTGTAAATGGAAGGTCAAGAGTTGAGAAGGAGAAAGGCCAAGAGTCAAGGTGAATCTCAATAAATGAAAGATTACATTCAAAGTTAGGTATTTTTTGGCTCTTTGAGCTTTCATGTACTATTGATGAAACTTTTAATGAGGAGAAGACTTTTTGGCCAAGTTATTTTCATAAGAAATCTAGTTCTTGTGTTGCACATGTGTGGGCTATTCTACTAGGTTTTGCTCATAAATGAGCTTGTGTAAGAATGTACTTCATATTGTAGACTATTATCATGTACGTTTTTTGCATTCTTATTTAGGTTCTTTATGGAATAATTGTCTAATCTTGTGGGCATATGATGGTAAATGATTGTTTAAATGCTAGATTATTTTGTGTTTGTTGTTATTTATTCATAATCGTGTTTCTTCTTTGCACGAACTATTTCACGGGCCATTGACTGGAGCATGTCTAGTTCTATGTTTCCTTTCTAGCTACCTTTTCCATCTTGATGCATGCATCTTATATTAGTTTCATTTCATTTTTTGGCTTAGAAACCATCATCGGTGGACTGGGCCACAATCGGTAAACACCAAAACCAGAAATGGCTATCGGGCCAGAGTCCATATGGGTTCCCTATTCCAAATGATGAGAGGTATAATCGAGACTTATTATTGGGGGTAACCTCTATTATGGATAAAGGGAATTTTTCCCACATCAATAGAGTGACAGATTTAATAATCCCATGAATGAGGATGCACAGAGTTCCATCATTGAGAATATATATAATATCACATGCTACAGAGAGGATTATGCCAACCTAACATCTGATGGTGAACTGATCTAGAGAAGTGTTCTCTCCTATGACATAGATTTGGAGGATGTTATGGACCAATGGAAGAATATTTTTTATGAGGTTTCAACTAGGAGATTCACATGAACTATGAATGCAGTGCGTTGGATTGGATCATATTTTTGCGATGTGCCTAGGTTTGATGGTACATGCCCAATTGACACACTTTTAGTGAAGATGGAATATTTGGTCTTAGAGACCCAAAGGATACAGACCATGGATGTAGTAGTTAAAGGAACACCTATGCGCTGGTGGGAGACACACTGTGTGGATATACAAGAATGGGTGTAAGTGGTATAATCTATAAAAGTTAGGTTCTAGCCCACAACCTACTTTGAATTGTTGAACTACTACAAGGGTATTGAAGACCTTTCTGGGATGATCTAGAGGTCTATATTCCTCAACATTTATTATCAATCCAGGTAGGTAAAATTGTGAGACACAGAAAAAATATGTGCAGAATCTAGTCTTGAAATTTCCTAAGAGTTCCTACTCAAATCAAAGCAATAAATTGTCAAACTCACAAACAGAAATGGTTCTTTCAACCATGAACACTCAAACTTAATTGTCAATGGTAGGGATTCAGATTACAAGAAAATAAATCACTCTGAAAGTGTGCCTACATGAAAAAACACTTTGTTTATTTAACCAAGTTTCAATACCAAACAAGGTTATCTCAAGATCTGAGTTGAAAAGATGAATGAAAGACAAATTACTCTAAGAAATGCAATGATAAGAAAGGAAGAAAGGAATTGCAGGAACAATAAACTATGAGTATATTAGTGTGAAGATTGTTTGTATGGAAAGGAAGATGAAAGATAAATCAATCACATTGTTGTCTTTAGCATCTAAATCTTGAACAATCGTGAACCACATCATCCAAGTAACATTGTCTGCAAACTAAGTAAAATGAATTCTTATTCTACAGGAAATTGAAATAGTGCATGTAACTCTACAGAAATGAATGCAAGTAATAAAAACTACTTTTAAAACAACTACGAAAGTACAACACATACCAGGGGTCCCTTATGGAATGTTTTGTTGATGAAAACTCAGACTATAGAAGAAATATTAACTCATGAATTTAAGTCAAAGCTTCACATTTGTATTAAACCTCAGGGCAATTCAATAGTTGAAATACAAGTATTGCGTCATAATCATAATATTCTCACTCCCATTCCCCCCTGTAATGTTCTTTGAGGATATATTTATACAAAAAATTCAATAACTGAATCTCCAATACTAGAACTAACCAATCAGATCCAAGCTGGATTTTACACATTAGGAAAATTGAAAATCGACCGCTACAGGAAAATATGGGAAATTTTGTTCTAAATAAATTCTCGTACCACCCACATATTGCACGTTTTGGTAAATATACCCATCTATCACCTAAATGACCTTATTCTGCACAAAACCCATGTCGCAAAACTCTCTGATTCATCCTCATTGTTCCAGAAATCACCTCTGACTATCACTGCCTGAAAACTTTATTTTTCAAAACTGGTTACAGGAAATCATTTAGATATTCATTTTAGAATTTAACATGACTTATCCACTATTATTTGGATTGAATCCTTGATGTTTTTCTTTAAATTAACCTTCTTCCTTGCTCTTGGTATCGAATTCCTATTTCTTTGAGAGAACTGGTGAATTTGCAGCTAACTCTGCAAATTTCTTGTAATAATTGTTTGTCGGTTTTGACTTTCATTGACTGTTGGGTGTTGAGTGCCATGGGAAGGGTAAGATAGGTAAATCACCATCTCCTGGTATTGGTTAAGTGCCTCCAGGTGGAAATTCTTTCTCAAAATGAGTGGAGATATGCTAATCTCTAATTCCTGTAATAACTTGTGAAACATAGTTAATTCATGTAATAAGTGGATTATATGGAAATTTGTTGCAGAAATAGATATTAACATTATTTACAATAAAAACCAAAAGTTAACCTCAAAATAACAACTTATTACCTTATTTACAGTCATTATGTCATCAATTAGCTAAAAGTGGGAAAAAATAGTAGTTTTGGGGATCAAAATGGGGATGAATATGACCTGTCAAACAACCATGGTAGGGGAAGATAAACCAAGTTTGATTGAATACACATCACGACCCTCCAAAAGATGCATCATGGCCCACTAGGGTTGGACGTTGGGTGATGACATACCCTATATGGGATGGGAGTGCATATTTGACTAGCACTACACACAATTAGAATAGGACCTAAGTATATTAGGAATAACCAGCATAATAACTAGGAGAATTAGATATGATGACATAATAAAGTGGGAAAATATGGGTCATACTTGAAAAAGTATTTAGAATATTTAGAGGAGATTAAGGTACAAATTCCATAGTACAACCCAAAGGATGGAATAGCGTGACATAACAACTAGCTACCATGATGCATGCAGATACAACAATGGAGAGGCAGGTAGTTAGCACTCAAACATGTCACTTAGGGATTAGGGATGTGAATAATTAACATGAATCAAGTGGAACATTGACGAAACAATGGTATACTATGGTTAAATCCACAATAGCTCAAGACAACATGGGAAACTAGGAGCAATCACCACAATGATAATTTCAGTGATCCATCAGGATAAGGGGACATGCAGGAAAAATAACCCACTCGATTATTTATACCTCCCACAACCACATTTTAATTATTTTTCTCCAAATTCATCCATAGATTTCAAGAGTAGGGTGCATCCTACCACTAGGGAAAGGATTCAATTGTTGAGAAATGAGAGTTTGAAATTCATCTCAATGATGGCTACTTCCAATAGGAAATCTCTATATTATTGAATATAGTCTTCAAAGGAAACCCAACAACCCACAAATGAATTCCTATGAGAGTAGTATATTTGGGTATGTCTCCAGGATAGGGGTACCAACCTACATTTTGCTAATTGCAACCATTAGGCCACAAAGAAATTCCACTAAATATGCTTCAAATCTTACGAGTGATCACTCTAAATCCCACGGGCTGAGAGATGGCAATCCCATTGCCATGGATCAACATATTTTCTAAATTAGGTAGTCCAACTCTATGGGTTTCCTCCTCTGTCACCTATAGTTTGTTGTGTCTTCTCCGCTACCATCAAACTGGAGAGTGATAAAAAGAAGATGAAAATCATGCATGATGGAGAAATCACCCTGGTCAGAGCCACGAAAATCCCTGGGGTGATCTCACCAATTCTTATAAGAAATCCTTGGCCCAAATATCACTTGGAGTTCTGGACCATTTGTTGAAATACATATATCCTCAAATAGTCCAAACATGTTGGAGATATTACACACACCTAGAAGTTTCCTTGATTTTCCTTTCATTTTCTTATCCTAAGTTTATTTTTCTATATTGAGGGTCCCTTAATCTAATATATTCTCCCCTCATTGAATATACTCTCCCCTAGACAAGGGTGCCACATACCCTCCAGTTAATCCTCATTTACCTTTGTGTTAGACTGGTTAAGTGAAGTGTTACATGTCAACCTTGGATTTATCACCAAGTGTTGCATGCTAAAATCAGGATCATCACCATGAATTATCACTTGCATTGGGATCATCACCATTAAATCACATTACACATGTGTGAGTGATATCCTCCTCATTTCACTTTGGTTTAACTAGTTAACTAAGGACCGCATGGCCAATTAACTAGGACTAGGGGGCAGTTGAATCCAATGGTTCCCAGTGTGTGTCACATATCTATAGAACACTCATAATGCACATTATCTTGGATAATATGGCAAGTTAGTTGTTTCATACAAATTATATCACTTGCATTGTAACATTCTCTTACTCAAATAATAGAAATTATTTCATTCTTTTCTCCAAATTTTGTCTTCTCTCTTCATCCACCATTGCAAGTTGTGTATGCTTCATTGTTAGTTATATATTTTGTTCAGGTATATAATAAAATCTAAATGGTATAATATCCCATAGGACACTAGAAAGGATCATCACCAACACTCTTTTAAAAGTACCAAAGACGAAACAAAGAAGCAAGAAAGATGGAATATCCCGCATCTGCAATTCTAATGTGATATAATTACTTCTAATGGAAGCCAATAATTCAACACCAACTCAGGGGTAGAAGCTTGTATCATATATCCATGGCCATAGAAGAAGAACCCACCTCATCAGTGGAACAATCCAAGTTCTTGAACTGCATGGACGAGGCTCATGGTCTACTATGCATGTATATTTCTCCCGACCTATGGTTTCACATCGATGCATGCAAGACCCCAAATGAGATGTGGACCAAATTGGTTGGTCTCTTGGCAAGAAGAATGAAATGATGGGCCGATTTCTTGAAGCAGAAATGAACTCCTTAGATCCAAGGAACTTTGACAATGTCCAATATTTATTCACCAAATTTAAATCTCTCCTTCGTGAATTGACAGACTGTGGTATCAAAAAATCCAAACAATAAAAGCAACTGGTTCTTGCTATCATGGAAAAAATTGTACCAGAATATAATGTATTTTTCTCTATGTTTTATTCTGATAAATTCACCATGGGACCAACCTAGACCATTCCTTCATTGTCACAGTTCATTGAGGCTTTGACACAACAACAGGATAAGCTCATTCATATGGGAATAATCAAGGTCCCCAATGCTGGACAACTGAGAGGGGGGGGGTGAATCAGTTGTTACCGTGCTTAAACAATTATGTTTCTTTTAAAATATTTACAGGGCACTCAGTGATGATCACAATAATGGGAAATAAACAAAATCACATTCAGCATCAGTCACATATATGAGAATACAGAGACAGATAATTCCCGAGGAAACCCATACAAGGTAAAAACCTCTTTTTCTTTATATGATAAGTATTATCTACATTCTTTACATTATAATACATATGAGAACCAACTCATTGTGAGGCTACAACCTCTGTTTTTGCAAATTGCAACTTGCTGAGAGAACCAACTCTCTATTTTCTCTAGCACCCACTAGAAGGAAGCACCAACCCCCTGGTTTGTCTAGCACCAACTAGAAGGAAGCACCAACTCCCTGGTTTCTCTAGTACCAACTTGAAGGAACCACCAACTCCCTAGTTTCTCTAGTACCAACTAGAAGGAAGCACCAACTCCCTGTGTTCAAGCACCCACTTGAACCTTTGAGGACACCAATCCTCCCTAGCACCTCCGAACCACCCTGAATTATAAATTCTTTGTTACTAAAACTTATTTCAGCGATATAAAATTATTCAATGGCTTACCATCCCTGTCGTTGTTCTGTTACACTACTCTACCCTATCTGCATCAGTTTCTTCTGCACACCTCTATCCCTTTATGTTCTTCGACATTTTATGCTCTATGCACCATATCCCTTCAATGCACCATTCCTCGACTGTGTATTTCTGCTCCCGCGTTCTCCCTCCTTGTACACACCTCCATTCTCCTACACAACGACAACCCTTATCTCTTCTTTGTTTAGCATTCTTATAGTCTATGTTGTCTTTATGCATTCAATATTCGCAATGCCTCTGCATGCTCACTCTGTGCCAAATTCCTTCGCAACTTGAGTGCTATGTCTGATCATCATCGTGACTCTTCAGCTTCTCTGGTAGTTTGAGACTCTTCGTCTTCTCTGGTAGTTTGAGACTCTTCGTCTTCTCTGGTCGTTTTCCACTCGTTCAGCATCATTGTATGTTGTACTGAGATTCCTCAGCCTCTCTGGCAGTTTGTGACTCTTCATCTTCTCTGTGACAGTCGAGCTCACCTTCTATGTTCTAGTTACAGGCCTCAATGCTCATCCAGTTGTCAATCGCCTCCACGACCATCTTCATCCCTCTTCAATATTCCCAAAGGCTCTTCACCTTCTCTGTCAATCATCCCCAAGTGTCTTCGAGTCTTCTGGCTGAAACCATCAGTGGTTTCTGGCAGTTACACTGTGTCGTGCTACAATATCCCTCCGATCTTGTTCAAATTCACCTGCACCATTGGATTGATTCCATGGGATCTTGCATTCATTTCGGCATTTCGGCATTCGACAATTCGGTAATATGGAATTCGTGTGACCATGTGTCTTGACATCCCCAGTCGCGATCCCCGAAAAGGAGCTTGGTTTCTCTAGCTCTTTCCTCCATCTCTCGCTGATGTGACCAAGGGCTGTGACCACAGCCTTATGCATTTCGTGAATCTGGAGATGAGGCATCTCGACTCTCCAAGTCACGATCCCTGAAACCCTGAAATGGCATGGGATCAACAGTCCCGATCAACACTTGATCTGACGGCTCAGATCATTTCACGATTTCGACATTCTTGATGTTCAGTGTTCTTGTCACTACAAAGTCTCGATCCACGAAATTCCGAAATGGGGTTGGATCAACGGTCCAGATCACATCTTGATCTGACGGCTGTGATTAAGTTGTGATTTCGCATATCGCGATTTCGGGATTCCTGCGGTTATTATTCTTTGATATCTCCAACTCTCGATCCGTGAAACTCCAAAATGGACTGGGATCAACGGTCCAGATCAAACCTTGATCTAACGGCTCAGATTACGTCGCAATTCCGCATATCGTGATTTCAGGATTCTTGTGGGTATTATTCTTTGACATCTCCAACTCTCGATCCGCGAAACTCCGAAATGGATTGGGATCAACGGTCAAGATCAAACCTTGATCTGACAGCTCAGATTAAGTCGTGATTTTGCATATCGCAATTTCAGGATTCTTGTGGTTATTGTTCTTTGACATCTCCAACTCTCGATCCGCGAAACTTTGAAATGGAGTTGGAGCAATGGTGCAGATCACATCTTGATCTGACGGCTATGGTTAAGTCACGATTTCGCATATCGCGATTTCGAGAGGTTAGGGAACCCCGTTCCTTTGACTCTCCAGTCAGTGAAATGACAATCTTTCCCCACGTGCCCCTCTTGGATCAACGGTCAAGATTTTATCGGGATTTCTCAACTCCACGATCCTTCATTTTGTCTGATCAACGATCCATATTTGTCCTCGATCCAACGGTCGATATTATATCGTGGTTTCTCATATCGCAATTTCGCGAGTTGAAAGGTTGGAGCATTTCATTCCATTGACTTTCCAATCAGTGAAATGTTGATCTGTGTCCACGTGTCCTGCCTATAAATGGACGGTCCTCCTTCTTTCAAGATTTTGTACGCCCGCTTCTCCTTGCACTTTAAAGAACGTGGAGGTTCTGCTTGACCCAACGATGGTTAGATCCCGCGCTTGGATCTAACGCCTGAGATCTATCCTCCTCTTCAGCGTGATCTTCTTGTCTACATTCAGATCTGATGGCCATCGGGAATTCAGGATGGGATCCAGCGATCACTGACGCTTCTCCTCCCAAGCGTACCTTGTCCTTGTTTTTCCTTCGCTGCATACTCTGATCTTGCTATTAATGACAAGCACATACTACCTGTAAAGCATGCCAACCATCCTCTGCACTATCTCTTCTAATCTTATCGAGCTTGTTCTGCAGTGTCTTCCCAAGCTACTTCTGGTGCCCATCTGTTACATTCTTCCTATACTCAAGCCATCATCGTTGTTGTACTTTCCATCAATGACAAGCATACGCTGCCTGTAAAACATGCCAACAATCTCCCCCTTCGTCATTGATGGCAACTAAGGCACCCGACTTCTTTTCTCCCCCTTTGACATCAATGTCAAAGAAGAGACATGCTCCCCCTAAGATGTTGCAATAATTTTAGGAGGCATTAGATATACA
>SNQJ01S0035096.1:6793-18518 GCA_010110895.2 Picea sitchensis | reverse complement strand
AGCACCAACTCCCTGGTTTCTCTAGTACCAACTAGAAGGAAGAACCAACTCCCTGTGTTCAAGCACCCACTTGAACCTTTGAGGACACCAGTCCTCCCTAGCATCTCCCAACCACCCTGAATTATAAATTCTTTGTTACTAAAACTTATTTCAACGATATAAAATTATTCAATGGCTTACCAGCCCTGTTGTTGTTCTGTTACACTTCTCTGCCCAGTCTGCATCAGTGTCTTCTGCACACCTCTATCCCTTTCTGTTCTTTGTCCTTTTATGCTTTATGCACCATATCCCTTTAATGCACCATTCCTCGACTGTGTATTTCTTCTCCCGCGTTCTCCCTCCTTGTACACACCTCCATTCTCCTACACAGTGACAACCCTTGTCTCTTCTTTGTTTAGAATTCTTATAGTCTATGTTGTCTTTGTGCATGCAATATTCACAATGCCTCTGCATGCTCACTCTGTGCCAAATTCCTCTGCAACTTGAGTGCTCTGTCTAATCATCATCATGACTCTTCAGCTTCTCTGGTAGTTTGAGACTCTTTGTCTTCTCTGGTAGTTTGAGACTCTTCGTCTTCTTTGCTCATTTTCCACTCGTTCAGCATCACTGTATGTTGTACTGAGATTCCTCAGCCTCTCTGGTAGTTTGAGACTCTTCGTCTTCTTTGTGATAGTCGAGCTCACCTTCTCTGTTCTAGTTACAGGCCTCAATGCTCATCCAACTGTGAATCACCTCCACAAACATCTTCATCTCTCTTGAATATTCCCAGAGGCTCTTCACCTTCTCTGTCAATCATCCCCATGTGTCTTCGAGTCCTCTGGCTGAAACCATCAGTGGTTTCTGGTAGTTACATTGTGTCATGCTACAGTAGCCCTCCAATCTTGTTCAAATTCACCTGCACTGTTGGATTGATTCCATGGGATCTTGCATTCATTTCGGCATTTCGGCATTCGGCAATTCGGCATTTGTGTGACCATGTGTCTCGACATCCCCAGTTGCGATCCCCGAAAAGGAGCTTGGTTTCTCTAGCTCTTTCCTCCATCTCTCGCTGATGTGACCAAGGGTTGTGACCACAGCCTTATGCATTTCGTGAATCTGGAGATGAGGCATCTCGACTCTCCAAGTCGCGATCCCCGAAACCTTGAAATGGCATGGGATCAACGGTCCCGATCAACACTTGATATGAAGGCTCATATCCTTTCACGATTTCGACATTCTTGATGTTTAGTGTTCTTGTCACTACAAAGTCCCAATCCACGAAACTCCGAAATGGGGTCGAATCAACAGTCTATATCACATATTGATCTGACGGCTGCGATTAAGTCGCGATTTCACATATCGCGATTTCGGGATTCCTGCGGTTATTATTCTTTGATATCTCCAACTATCGATCCGCAAAACTCCGAAATGGATTGGGATCAACGGTCCAGATCAAACCTTGATCTAATGGCTCAGATTACGTCGCGATTCCGCATATCACGATTTTGAGATTCTTGTGGTTATTATTCTTTGACATCTCCAACTCTCGATCCACGAAACTCCAAAATGGACTGGGATCAATGGTCCAAATCAAACCTTGATCTAATGGCTCAGATTAAGTCGCGATTCTGCATATCGCGATTTCGGTATTCTTGTGGTTATTATTCTTTGACATCTCCAACTCTCGATCTGTGAAACTCTGAAATGGAGTTGGATCAACGGTGCAGATCACATCTTGATCTGACAACTGTGGTTAAGTCGCGATTTCGCATATCGCGGTTTCGAGAGGTTAGGGAACCCCGTTCCTTTGACTCTCCAGTCAGCGAAATGACAATCTTTCCCCACGTGTCCCTCTTGGATCAACGGTAAAGATTTTATCTGGATTTCTCAACTCCACAATCCTTCATTGTGTCTGATCAACGGTCCATATTTGTCCTAGATCCAACGGTCAAGATTATATCACGGTTTCTCATATCGCGATTTCGTGAGTTGAAAGGTTGCAGCATTTCATTCCATTGACTTTCCAATCAGGGAAATGTTGATCTATGTCCACGTGTCCTGCCTGTAAATGGACTTTCCTCCTTCTTTTGGGATTTTGTACGCCCGCTTCTCCTTTCACTTTAAAGAACGTGCAGGTTTTGCTTGATCCAACGATGGTCGGATCCCGCGCTTGGATCTAATGCCTGAGATCTATCCTTCTCTTCAGTGCGCTCTTCTTGTCTACATTCAGATCTGACGACCATCAGGAATTTAGGATGGGATCCAGCGATCACTGACGCTTCTCCTCCCGACCATACTTTGTCCTTGTTTTGCCTTTGCTGCATACTCTAATCTTGATATTAATGACAAGTGCATACTACCTATAAAGCATGCCAACCATCCTCTGCACTATCTCTTCTGATCTTATCGAGATTATTCTGCAGCGTCTTCCCAAGCTACTTCTAGTGCCCATCTGTTACATTCTTCCTGTACTCAAGCCATCATCGCTACTATACTTGTCATCAATGACAAGCATACGTTGCCTGTAAAACATGCCAACACCCAATGTACATGCACTTTTTATGCATGATGAAAGAATCTCTTAATATCCTAAATCCAAACTGAAAGGCAAAGGAAAGGCACATCCAAAGCCAAAGAAGGAAGGGTACTCCAAAACCTTCAATGATTCCTCAGGTTCCAAAGGTGAAAAAAAGAAAGAAAGGGAATAAGTGTGGTTACTGCAATCACAGAAACCATCTAGAATATACATGCATGAATAATCAAATAGATCTTATGGCACAAATACTTCAAAAGAAAAATCTCAGGGACTTCCTTGTTGAGTCTTCCAAGAAGAAGTCAGAAGATGAAGCCCCTAACAAATGTAATATTCATGCATTAGTAGATATGCATTCTTCTCCTGGTGCATGGACTGTAGATCTAGGTGCTTCCCATCACATGGAAACCACAAAGGATATTTTTTCTTCTATAACTGCATACATGGGGCCTCCTATCTTCATGGGGGATGACTCTCGAGTTGAGGTCACCAGAAAATGGAGAGTGGAACTAGATCAAGAAACACTTGAGAATGTCCTGCGTGTTCCTAAACTTTCTGTGAATATTCTCTCGGTGTATTACATTACACACTCAGTCTCAAGAAAAAAAGTGGAGTTCACACTAGACTCTGTGTCCATACTCGACATGCAAGACAACTCCAATATTGTTGTTGGGGAGGTAAATCATCAATTTTGGTTATACATTTTCACTAAGTTTATTGAACCTGATTCCTTTGTACTACTTACACATGTTTATGATCGTAGTAGATTATGGCACAAGAGGTTTGGTCACCTGAACTTCAAGTACATGCAACAACTTAACAAGAAGGGGATGGTCACTAGGTTACCTAATATCCACTTTTTCGAAGGGGTTTTTGAAGGTTGTGTCCTTGGAAAACATCCTCAAGAGAAGTTTGAGAAGGGGAAGGCTCACAAGGCCTCCTCTCCAATGGATCTGATTCAAAGTGATCTCATGGTTCCATTCCTGCATCCATCCATCAACAAGGCAAGGTATGTGCTTACATTTTTGGATGATTACTCACGTTATACTTGGGTATTTTTTCTCAGAAAGAAGTCCAAGGTATTTGAGAATCTCAAAGAGTTAAAAACAGTTGTTGAGATTCAATCCAAGATAAATATGAAAGCGCTCCATACAAATAATCGGGGGGAGTATGTAAACAAAGATGTTCAAAATCTTTGTCTTAAGGTTGTGATACAGTTGCAGTATATAGTACCGTATACTTTGCAGCAGAATGGGGTTGTTGAGTGGAAAAATAGATCTCTCAAAGAGATGGCCAGTTGCATGCTACATGCAAATGAACTTCCTCCCAAGATTTGGGTTGAGGCACTTAATTGTTTCAATCACATTCAGAATAGATTTTTTAAGGACATGACTCCTTTTAAGGCTTGGAGCAGCAACAAACTGGAAGTCACCCACTTTTGTATATTTGAATCACACGCATGGGCCCGTGTTCCCTCTAAGAAGAAGAAAGCATTATATCCACAAATGCACCCATGCATATTTTTTTTTTATCCCAATGGTGTGAAGGGATACATATTACTTGATCCCTATAGGGACCAGATCATCATTGATCACAATGTCTAGTTCAAGGAAATTCCCTCACATGCTCCATGTGAGCCAAGTGGAGAGGATTTTTTACTTCCACCAGTTGTGGATGATGAGTCAACACATTCTGATCACACCACAGATAGGAGTTCTAATACATATTTAGAGGATTCAGATGCACATTTAGAGCATTCAAATGCAAAGTCAGTACATGCATATGAGGAGCCATAGCAGAATCCAAAGTGGGCATATTCCACACTTTAGGATGAAGGAGACCTTGTTGGGGATCCAATGGATCCGAGGAGCACAAGATCTCAGTTTGAGGATAATCCTCATGTACTTACTACCACTAAACTCGATAACCTTGAATTTTTATATGGTTAAGTCTTCATACCCATAGAACTACAATGAGGTTGCAGGGAACCCCTTCTAGGAAGCAACCATGCATGAGGAGCACAAATCTCTCCTTGAGAACTAGACTTGGGATCTGATTCTTCTTCCTTCAGATATGAATCTTGTTAGATGAAGATGGGTCTATAGGACCAAAAAGGTAGCAGATGGACAGGTGAGTATACATAAGGTAAGATTTGTTTCCAAGGGATTTCAACAAATCCATAGGATCGACTATGATGAGAATTTTTCTCCAGTAGCAAATTTATATTCCATTAGGTTGGCCCTTTCCATTGGAGAAGCCAGGGGATGGGAAGTACATCATATGGACATTAAGAATTCTTTTATTCATGGGGATCTCTTAGAGAATATTTATAAGGAGTATCCACATGGATTCATACATAATTTATCTATAGTGTGTCAAATCAAAAAGTTGCTCTATGGCCTCAAGAAGGAGCCTAGAGCATGGTAGGAAAACATGGACTTCTACTTGATCTCCAAAAAAAAATTCATATGAAAATTTGATCCCAATGTCTACATGTTGAGGACCACTGACTCACTTCTGATCCTAGTCATGTATGTGGATGATATTTTGATAATCGATAGCTCGGTTTCAACTATTGTTGTGGTCAAGGGAATTCTTCATGACAGGTTTTTGATGACGCACATGGGTCCACTCCATTTCTTTCTCGGTTTTAAGATCAACCATGATGCTTCGGGAATCAAGCTATTCCATGCCAAGTATGATTGACATATCATGGAGAGATTCCATATGGTAGACTACAATTCTACATATACACCCTTCTTATATGGGGTTAGACTTGAGAATGGTTGAGATACACCAGTGGTGGATAACAACTTGTAGGGAGTCTTCTGTATCTCACCCACACTTGACCAGATCTATCATTTGCAGTATGGGTAGTCTCTAAGTACATGCAGGAGTCACACGAGTTGCACTAGAATATTGTTAAGAACATCCTAAAATATGTTCAGGGCACCATAAATTATGGGATCCACTATGCAATAGGTTGTAAGTGAGATCTCATAGGCTTCACCGGTTCTGACTGGGTTGGTGATGGAAATGATCGCAAGTCCACCTCCGGGTACATGTTGAGTTTGGGATCAGACCCAATCTATTGGTTGAGAAAAAAGAAGTAATCTATTGCTCTATATTTAGTAGAGGCTGAGTATAGGGGAGAAATTAATGTCACCATCCAAGTATTGTGGCTACATAAATTCCTCATCGAGCTCGGAATTCATTTCCACCATCTGACTATGATCTAGTGTGACAACCAGAGTAGACTCAATTTTTTTAGAGATCACAACCGAAACATATCAATATCCATATGCATTTTATCAAGGAGTCGGTTCACGATAGGGCCATCGATTTGCAGTACTACCCTTCTGCCAAGAAGACTGACGACATATACACCAATAATTTCACTGAGAAAAAAATCCATAGTTTGTGTGATCGTCTTGGAGTGAAGGACATAGTTCCTAGCAATTGTCTTTACTTCTTTTGATACATTGTACTTTGAGGGGGAGGGTTCCCATGAGGTTTTCCCTCTTTCCTCACTTTATTTCAGTGTTCATTAGTTGTATTTTTCATGGGTACCTAACATGGCCTCTATTGTCAAAACCCATTCATTATTTATACTCCCTAGTAGTGTTTATGGGGGGTGTTGGAGATATTACACACACCTAGGATTTTCCTTTCATTTTCTTTTCCTAAGTTTATTTGGCTATATCTGGGATACTATCCCCTCGTTTAGGATATTATCCCCTAGAAAAGGGTACCACATACCCTCTAGTTAATCCTCAGTTACCTTTAAGTTAGACTAGTTGAGTGAAGTGTTACTTGTCAACCTTGGCTTTATCACCAAGTGTTGCATGCTAACCTTGGGATCTTCACCATGAATACACACTTACATTGGGATCATCACCATTAAAGTGCATTCCACATGTGTGAGTGATTTCCTCCTCATTTCACTTTGGTTTATCTATTTAATTGTGATTCAAGTGGATATTGGTGGCCACCCACCTTTTCCAACTCGCTCAAAACAATGTTTTGGCAATTTTGGAAATTTACTATTTTTAGCAGTTTTTAACTTCTGAGGCCATTTTGAGGGCCTAAATGAAGGTTTTTCTGGATATAGCTTATTAATGATAGTCAAAGGCTCTAATTGAGCCCCCAAAATGAATATCCTCGACGATACTTTTCCAACAAGCTATCATGCGCCCCAAACAGATATCGTATGCCAAAGTTACGCCCCTGAGAAGTTGATACACCAAACTACCCAAAACGGGGTCCACAAAACTGTTGTATTTTCATTTTCTGGGGTCAGGGTTTTAGATTTTATTTATGATAAAAATTCCTTTGGAGCCTCATTGTAAAATCATCTTCTCACAAATGCGAGTAGCCGCCACATCTATTCTCAGAGATAAGATGCCACCATTCTAGTGAGTCTTTCACTCTATATTTTTACAGTCTTTGTAAATTTTTGCTCATTAATAGAAAATTGTGTATTACTGTATCTTTTTGTTTATGGTTTCATATCTGATACATTTATGTTATATTATTATATATCTGAGATATCTTTGTACATTGCTTTATTATATCTCTGCTCTCATTTCATGTCGAAAATAATTCGGATCAAATCGACAACCACATGGCCAATTAACTGGGACTAGGTGAAAAACGACTCCAATGACTTCCAATGTATGTCACATATCTCTAGAACACTCCTAATGTGCATTAGATTGGCTACTATGGAAATTCGGTTGTGTCATATAGAGTATATCACTTGCATTGTAACATTCTCTTACTCATGGATGCAAGTAGCCATCACATATCTTCTCAAAGATAAGCTACCACCATTCTAGCGAGTCTTTCACTCTATATTTTTACAGTCTTTGTACATTTTCGCTCATTAATATAAAATTGTGTATTATTGTATCTCTGTGTTTATGGTTGCATCTATGATACATTTATGTTATATTATTATATATCTGATATGTCTATGTACATTTATTTATTATAGCTCTATCTCATTTCATGCCGAAAATAATCTGGATCAGTGGTATCAGAGCAGGATGCTCTTGATCGTTTTCTTTTCGGTGCATGTCCCCGACGAGGTCCGAGTATAACAAGTTGGGTCTTGAGATTTTCTCTCTTGAATATAATATCTCTCGCATGCCCAAGAAACCCTCCATGGTGGAAGAAAAGAAAAACGACGGAGCAGAAGATTCTATCAATCTGTTGCTTGAGCAAGCTCTCATGCGATAGAGGTATGAAATGATGGAGAATTGTTCTGACATCCTTCAACGTCTGTTGATAGAAAAAGTCGCATCTTCATCAAACAACCACTTTGGAAGAACCTCTCATTTCAAGGTACAGGTTAAGTTTGATATTCCCATATTCGAAGGTCAGATAGATGCATATGCACTAGACAAATGATTAAATCTGCTAGAAGGTTATTTCTCTATTCACCATTTTTCTGATAGGGAAAATATCACCTTCGCACTCCTTAAATCTCTCCCCCATGTCAAACATTGGTGGGAAACTTACTGGTAACAAAGTTCTACAAAAGAGTCTAGAATATATGGGGTCAATCCCACTTGGTATTTTTTTGTGGACGCGATAAAGGAACAGTATTACCCTGTTGGCAACTATGAGGACCAGTATATGAGATGGACCACACTACGACAAGAGAGGGGCAAAGAAGTTCTAGATTTCACCAATACCTCCCATACCTTGAGCACCAAGCTGGGTATCAAAGAATCCAAACGACATTTGGTTCTAAAATACCATGGGGCTCTACACAGATACATCCAAACTGAAATGGATTTTCTAGACATCTCATCACTCAGTGTTGCTTATCGATATGTTGTTAAAATCAAGAAGAAATTTAAGCACCAAAACAAATGAGATTTCAGGTCTACAAATCTGCACCAACCAAAGTATGATAAAGAAAACCTTAACAAATAGTCTCCCAAAAACCAGTCCAAGCCACAGGAAAGTAAGGGTCACGGGAAGACAAAGAAGGACACCGAAAAATGGTGTGATTTCCACCAAATCCCCTGGCACAAAAATGATGAATGTCTCTCAAAACAATCATTGGTGGCCAAAATCAAAGACAAGGAGTCGAACCCTGATTTAGAATCTGATTCAGAAAATACTGACAGAAGACAAATCATCGATGTAGACCCCACTGCTATTGTTGTGACCACAACAATTCAACCAGAAGAACCAACAGATCCTAAAGAGGAGGAGTGCATTTTTCATTCATAGATGTGGGTGAGGGGGACTCCGCTGTATTTTATTGTTGATAGTGAAAGCCAGATGAACCTCATCTCAATGGAGGTCGTCAAACAGTTGGGATTGTTGAAAACACCACACCCAAAACCATACAACATTGGGTGGCTTTGCCAGGGACGAGATATGCATGTTAGTCAGTAGTCTCGATTGTCATACAACATCCAACCCTTCAAGGATGAGGTATTATGTGATGTTTCCCCATTGGATGTTTGTGATGTTCTCTTGGTCCAACCATATATGTGGAAGCGTCGTGCTATCTATGAGTCTTGACCCCGTAGTGTCATTGTTACTCTGGGGATTCATCTCTACAGGATACTAGAGGTGGTTCTAACTACTTTCCCACATAAACAGTGCCGCAAGATAGTATCTCATACTACAAAAATTATATTCTTCACAATCTTTTCAAAACATGAACAGAAGGATACTACAATTACTACAGCCTTGGCCCAAGCACCTTTTATCCAAAAGAAGAAGGTCGACAAGACTGCAAACAAGCACAAATATTCCTTCTGCACACAGACATCTCATGTAGCTATACTGGTTAAAAGGGTCCAACCCTTCCAGCCATAGGTTCGTGAAAACCTTCAAAAATCTAAGCAGTGCAACTTCTCCAACAAGGCAAGCGACTCATCAAATGCAGATTCATCAAAATCTTTTCCCTCTCCCCCGGGAACTCAACACAATGGATTCCATTGATTCCTAAGGAGGGAAGATTGATATAGGTGGATATCGCTAGCCACCCACCTTTTCCAACTCACTCAAAACAGTTTTCTGGCAATTTACTATTTTTAGCAGTTTTAACTTCTGGGGCCATTTTGAGGGCCTAAACAAAGGTTTTTCGGGATTGATATTCTCAATGATAGTCAGAGGCTCTAATTAATCCCCAAAAATGAATCTCCTCGACAATACCTTTCCAACGAGTTATCATGCACCCCAAACAAAAATCGTAGGCCAAAGTTACGCCCCCGGGAAGTTGATACACCAAACTACCCAAAACGGGGTCCACAAAACTGTTGGATTTTCATCTTTCGGGGTTAGGTTTTTGGATTTTCTTTATGACAAAAATTCCTTTGGATCCTCATTGTAAAATCATCTTCTCACGAATGCGAGTAGCCATCATATCTATTCTCAGAGATAAGTTGTCACCATTCTAGCGAGTCTTTCACTCTATATTTTTATAGTCTTTGTACATTTTTTCTCATTAATAGAAAATTGTGTATTATTGTATCTCTATGTTTATGGTTGCATATCTAATACATTTATGTTATATTATTATATATCCGAGATATCTTTGTACATTGTTTTATTATATCTCCGCTCTCATTTCGTGCTGAAAATAATCTGGATCAAATTGACAACCACATATCCAGTTAACTGGGACTAGGTGAAAAATGACTCCAATGACTTCCAATGTATGTCACATATCTCTAGAACAGTCCTAATGTGCATTAGATTGGCTACTATGGAAATTTGGTTGTGCCATACAGAGTATATCACTTGTATTGTAACATTCTCTTACTCATATAATAGAAATTATTTCATTCTTTTCTCCAATTTTTTTCTTCTCTTTTCATCCACCATTGCAAGCTATGTATGCTTCATTGTTATCTATATCTTATCTGTAGGTATCTTAGAAACTCTACAAAATAGAGATCAATGAGAAAGAGGTAATCTCTCAATTTCATGTGCACATAGGTAATCTACATAGTTGCACATGAAATGGATTTGTGGATAATTGATCTATTGTACATAGTTCCATCTCTCAATTTCAATGTCTATAACATTAGGTAATCCATTACTCAACTTCAATACCACACATATCTTAGCCATTGAGGGTGTCTTTTTTTTTTTTTTAATGTTTTCTCATTGATGTCCAAAACTCTTCTCATATGATTTCATGTATCCTTCAAATACCATTATCTCCATAGGTTTAAGGGTGCGTAAGGGAGTTTGATCCAAATGAGCATTACATCAATAATTTATTTCAATGGACCAAAACATTGATGTCATTTCTTCAAAGATAGAATGGAATTGTTCTAGTATTAATGGCCCTTCTCAATTGGAACCCTATCACTTCTAGTTTTAAATATGAAAGTGATCCATCCCTTTCCCTTTAGATGAAATACAGGGACAAATCCTAATTGTTTCTTCCATAATGTTTGTACCCATACTGAAAGTTTTTTTTTAATTGTTAATCCATGAAACCTCCCAGTTAGGTTCTCTTTGTGCAATTTCTTATTTATTTAATCACCACATCTTCTTCCAAGACTAGATTCATCTTTCCTTTTACAACTTGCCACAATTTCTATTCTTCATTTTAGATCTTGGAACTATTGTAGGTTGCTTCTCCCTCTTATGGATTACTTACCCCATCTTGCCTCATATTTGTTCCTTTATCAAAATATTTTGAGATCTGTTTTCTTGGGTATTATAGATAGAAGGTAATCCTTGGGAAAACTTGTATCCTTGTAAACCAAAATGTGTAACTCATGTTACTTTAGATCCTCTCCATAAATTTGTTGACATCCTGAACCATGCCCTGTAACTCCCCAGAGCTAAGACACCTTATCTTGGAGAGCTATCATGTATATAAAATTTCCATAATTATAATGGCACTATCTTAAGTAGAGAGTCATACATGGTAATGAAACTAAGGTTGTGATCTCATCCCCAATGATGATTTCTTGTGAATTTTTCCTCATGTCATTAGTCCTAATTATAAATGTTGTTGAATCCATAATACCTACCCCCTCGTAGTGATTGTCAATCCAATGATTCAATTTTGAGGGATTCCACAATCTCTGAAAAATAATGTGCACATTCCCTTGATTGAAATTGATTATGTCCCCATCCTCCCCACACTCTATCCTTTTACAAATTCCTCTTGTGGTACACTTCTAACCTTAGGGATTTCTTGAAACCTATTCCCACCTCTTCATT
>SNQJ01S0035095.1:94344-115136 GCA_010110895.2 Picea sitchensis | reverse complement strand
CTAGCATGCGCTAGCCTCTAGTTCGAGAGTTTGGAAGTCAGAGAGTTGGGGTTAGCTCACAGATGATTGCCCAACATGTGAAGTCACGAAGCACCTTTTGGTTAGGCGCATGGTCACAACCAGTGGTCATGGGGAGGAAGCTTGTGCCTGGTGCTTGTTCATGCAGGTGGAGTTTCACATAAGGACCTATGGATTTATTTCATGGAGGTTCCAACAGGGACCCG
This sequence comes from Picea sitchensis, assembly GCA_010110895.2. Taxonomy (NCBI): domain Eukaryota; kingdom Viridiplantae; phylum Streptophyta; class Pinopsida; order Pinales; family Pinaceae; genus Picea; species Picea sitchensis. The sequence goes on along the minus strand of SNQJ01S0035095.1, from coordinate 114,912 downwards.
AAAGAGATAATCCAACTCAGTTTTGTGAAGATCCAAGACTGGGAGGTCAGTAGACCCCTGCTGAGGTAGGGGTGTTGTGTCACTTCTACTTCCATCAAACATTCAAGTGGTATAAAATTGATTGATGGAAGTCATGTAGGTATGAGTTTTTATTACTCTTTTTGCGTAATTGCTTAAAGTAAATTTAGGTAATAATTTCCTCAGTGAGAGTTATTTTATAAAATCACATGATTATATTATTGAGTGCATACCACTAGATGTGGTAAAGGCTGAAGGCCTATATTAATTCAAAGCTTTTTATCTTCTAAATGCACACACTGACATAGTAGAATGTCATGTTAGTTTGGTTATGGGGTAATAACCAAAGAATTAAAAGATAAGAACTTGTTATAGGAATGAATGTCAATAAGCTAGTCATGTATGAGACTAGGACATGGTTGGATATGGAAAGGTATGGATATGGAAATGTTATGAGCCACACATGTACTAAAATATTCCTACCTTTAAATAAAACTTGGACTGCAACCTTTTTACTAACACTAATGAACACCAAATAATTATATTATTGGTGTAGTGTTCGGGTCGAAAAGGAAGGCATCCAATTAATTGGGAATACAATAGGAAGTGTGTGGATAATGTGTCAACAAATTGGCCAGAATTCCAACTTATGGATGGTGAGATACATGACTGAGATAAAGAGAATTATGTAATTCAATACAAGGTGCACTGAATAAGTATGCATTGAGAATTGCACTCATGCATAGTAAGTGATAGAATTGTGTACTAAATGCAATGGTTGAATGAGTTTTGTAAGTACATGCATATATATTATTGCATGGAAATAATTATTACTAAGAACTGAAATGTTGTGAACTCGTGAAGTTGAGGACATTTCAGGAGTTTCTAGACATTGCACTCCTGCTAGACATTGCAACAGGAAAGTTGCAAGTCAAGTAGTCACATGATCATTGACTACAGGAAATTTTTTGGTTCAGAAAAAGGAAGTAATGAACTTAGATATATTGCTATGAACATGCATATGCATAGAATGACGAGTCATTCTATTTCATTAAAATGTTGGGTGATTGTGACTGAATTGCTAGGTGCAAGAAATTCTAAGATCACTGCATAAGATTTTGTACATATTGCAATTGAATTATGATGTACAACAAATACTGACAATTGTTAGCAATATGCAAGATGAAGCCATGCATGAAAAATGGTATGCAGTTTGGTGTTGGTAGAAAACCACAAGGAAGTTTGAAATCTTAATATGGAAATAGCCAAGATGAATTATGAAATGGAATTTCATGTTTTGGGGAAAAAATTGAATTCCTTTTTGAACTAAGTTGGAGTTCCTAAATGAATTCTTTTATGTTTTCTCATGATAACTGCATGTGGGTGATGCAGATGAGATTATGTTGATAAAAGTTAGAATGTTGACTACAAAAAGTAGCTCGGGAAGATGTTGATTAGAGACCTCTGAGGGAAGTTTGAACTCCTTGAGCCATGGTGCTCTGAGACTTCTGGTTCGGCCTGTTGTTGAAGCCCAAGAAAGGGAGGTGTAGCAGTCGATGGACTGTGTGACAGTGAAGGTGTACACTCCTAGGGTGGGAAATGCATGTGGGGAATGAGAGATTGTTGGTTGGAGTGTTGCCGAGGTTTGGGTGGTTGGAGTGTTGTTGAGGTTTGGTACCTTGGCCTACACCATGTTGATATGGAAGGTCTTCTCAATCAAAAGATAAGTACAATTCTTTATTTATTGTATGTTGTATATCTTGTATATAGGTTATAATGCTATTAGAATTGCTTGTATATACATATATATGCATTGCATATATTCTTTCATTAACTGCATCCATGATTGTACATAATGTGTTTCATGTTTCATTTCATAAGAAATATATACATGATGCTAATCATGTTATTGATTGGAATGTGATTCAGGTGGAGCAAGAAGGCATATTGCAAGTGCATCCTATGCACATATTAGACCGAAAAAGCAAGCAACTATGGAATCGAGCCATAGGGTTTGTAAAGGTCTAGTGGACCTGGTACGGTCCTAAGGACGTGACATGGGAGCATGAGGATGTTATGCGAGAGGAATACCCACACCTTTTTGAAGATTTTGGAAATCTTGTTGATGTTGTGTAAGTAAGTTGCACTAAGGACAGTGAAAAAATAAGGGGAGGGTATTGTAATACCCCAAGGACGAGCCCCATTTATATTTATGTATTATAAACATGTTTTGTAGGCTAGTGAGCTGAGCAATTGTAAGTTGTTAAGATTATGTGTAAGTAGGGTAGAGATCCTAGGTGTTAAAGGCCAGGAGCCTATTTTGTACATGTAATTATGCAATTTGTTAATATATAAACATTGTTGTGTGTAGACCAACCACAAAGAAAGAGTGATGGGGGACTAAGATTCCACAAGGTTGGGTAAGGGAGGAGGCTAAGTGTTTGGGCCTAGGGGCTAAGCTAGGGGGATTACATCTAAAGGGGATAATAATTTATTATTATTTCCTAAAAGGCTAAGGTGGTCAATTGACCAAATGTTGTCTTAAGTTCCTAGAAAAGGAACATATTCTAAGTGGAGTGCATGTGATTGCAGGAAGACAAGTTTCAACCTGGGCACATGCAGTTATAGTTGGGAAAGCCAGCATTGTTGGGTGGGATTTCCTCATCCTCCGCCTGAGTTCATGGGGATCTTGGGCATATGAACCTGTTTTGCCTCTGTGTCTACATTTTCATACCCATGCACAGTGAAGGAAACCCTCATGAGAAGATATTTCGTTCTGTCCATTCTTCCATCTAGGATTCTGAACCCAAAATTCTAGGATCGACCTCTATGTTTATTCCTTGTCACACACCTTGAAACCAGTGGAAAACCCGTGGACTGAGTCATGTCTCCTGTGAAGTTGGAGCACCCTGTAAATGTCTGAGTCATGTTGTGTCATAACGGTCGGTTGTTGTGGGCATGCAGTTCCCTGGACTGAGTGTGGCTTGTTACCTTCTATTTTCTTGAGTTGTATTGACCATTGGTTTTTGTCCTCACCTTGTGGGAATTGATTTGAATACTGGTTGAAGAAGCAGTTTTCCAGGCCCATGATTGAAGAGGCAGGTTGTCAGGCCTGTGAGCAACTCTCTCCAAGTGAGAGAGTGTGTTGAGGAGGTTATCTCTCCTGGAGGGATTCCTATAGTTTCTATAGAGCTCTGAGAATTCTGGTTCGGTCTATCGTTGAAGACCAAGGCAAGGGAGGTGAAGCATCTGAGGGACTGTGTGACAGTGAAGGTGTATACTCCTAGGGTGGGACATCATGTGGGGAATGATATTTTGTGAGCAGTGGATGTAAGTGGCTCCTGGGAGAGAATCCTTCCTCGTGAACTGTGTCTTCCTTATTGCCCTTGCCTAGTATAGGATTCTCTTGCCCTGGGTGGAGCTTAGTCCCATCTCGGGGGTGACCTACTACTGAGAGTGATGAGTAGTGTGGTCTATGGTTGGGAGGTTTGTGGAAGGTCTGAACCCAGTTGGTGGTCTTCTAATAAAATATAAGTATCACTTTTATGTTCATTTACATGTTGTGTAATGTTACATATGTTGTAATTGATGAGGATGGCCTGTGTATGTTGTATATGTTGCATGTGTAGGCTTACTATTACTTTTGCATTAATATGTTATATATATATATATAATCATTTTATGTTTATATGAATGTGTATGTTTTCCGCAAGTATCTCTATGTGGCATAGCCTAGTAGTTTAAGGTTGGAGTTGTCACATATCAGAGCTAAGTAAAGTGTCTGAGTAGTGGCATTGCCCGACTCATTGGTGGTTGGGGATGTTACAAAGCAAGGAGAAGGAGGAGTCGTTGACCTGAAATCATCTGAAGCTCTAAAAGGTAAGAAGCTAAAACCTTGACCGTCGATTGCATGGACACGTGGTGTCATCCTCGTCACTTTGGAGATAGAGAACTTCAAGGAAAATGAGGAGTGAAGTCTCGAAGTGCCGAAGTTCATAGAAAATTTCCGTTGGATATGGACGCATGGTGCTTGATCCATAGCTTCACGTGGAAAGTACTTTGGGGAGAAAAGGATTTGGAGCGTTTGAAACTCCCCAACGCCGAAGTCCCGAAGTAGATCATAGTCGTCGATCAAGGAGAGCACGAGGTGCTTGGTATGTAACTCCCGGTAAAGGTACTTCGAGGAGAAAAGGATTTTGAGCATTTGAAACTCCCGACCATCGAAGTCTTGAAGTAGATCACATCCATCAATCAAGAAGAGAACATGGCACTTTATCTGTAACTTCGAGTAAAATTACTTCATAGGAAAGAGGTGTTTGGAACACTAGGAACTCCCGAAGCCAAAGTCCCAAAGTAAATCTCAATCGTTGGCTGTGAAAGGAGCGTGGACTGTAGATCTAGTTCATGTATGTTCGTGAGTCTGTATTTCGAAAGATTTGGAGTCAGGTGTGCCGAGAAATCCTTAAGCTCAAAGTTTTGAAGTGTGTGGGCGCGAAGGTTTAATCCCTCACGTGGATGACTCTGCAGGTACTCAGAAACTCCCAAAAGGGAGATTTTTCACCTGAGGATAGGGACTTTGACCTATGGAGAAAGTAGAAGGGGTTTAGTGCGAACCTGTGAGCCGATTCAGCTCCCAAAGTCGATCAATCCTAGACCAGGAGGTCGCGTAATCCCAAGGAGAGAAGGGGGGGTTTGCATCAAGTGGTATCAGAGCCTAAAGAGCTCAAATTTTACTTTGTGTGAGTGGAGAAAAGGTTAGGACAATGTCGCCTAGAAGACGTGCAAAGCCACCTGTAGCAATTCGAGTTGTAGAAAGAGAAATGAGAGAACTTCGCACAAGGTTGGATGTGATGGAGACAATGTAAAGGAGATCACCTGATGTTGGAGACTTTAGTGATGCAGAAAGCGAAGAAACAGAAGTTGAAGAAGTTACAAGGGAAGATGTTTCCAAGGAACTCTTGTTGAGAGTTGTTGTCAAATTGGGAGCTAGAGAAAATATAGGCATCCCTATGTATGAAGGAAACTTAGACGTTGAATAATTTATTGATTGGATATAAGCAATGGATAAGTATTTCGACTATGAAGACGTTGATGAGAAGAAGAAGGTGAAACATGTTGTCACCAGATTAAAAGGACATGAAACGCTATGGTGGGATGAACTGCAGGATGGCAGATGAAGCAAAGGTAAACAAAAGATTAAGAGTTGGGATAGAATGGTAGCCAAGTTGGAGGCTAAGTTCATACCCAAGGATTATCAAATAAATTTGTTCAGGAAATTGCAGAACCTGAGACAGAAGGGAATGACAGTGAAAGAGTACACTAAGGATTTCTATATACTAAACATAAGGACTGGATAGAAAGAGAAAGACGATGAAAAAATTTCCAGGTATATAAATGGCTTGAGGTATGAGATCCATGATTAAATCAGCATGATGATAGTGAGGATAATGGAGGATGCTTATTAGATTGCACTCAAGGAAGAAGAAAAGTTGGCCAGTAAACAAATCCAGTGAGGCAGAGGAAGAAGTCCAAATAGAGGTAAGGGAATTTTATAAGACAAGGAACAAAAGCCCAAGGGTGAGAATGAAAAACCACATAGTCACTCAGAAAGAGGAGGAAGTTCCTGAGTGAGACAAAGTGGTGGAAGAAATTATTTTCCTAGAGGAAGAGTAAAAGGAAGAGGAGCAGAGGTAAGGTGTTATGCATGTGGAAAGACATGACACATGTCTTGGGAATGTCCCGGGAAAAAGAAAGAAGGAAGTGAAGCTCACATTTCAGAAGCGTAGAAGATGAATGTTGAAGCAGAAGGTGCAGAAGATGGAAGATCTCTAATTTTGAAGAAGGTTCTCTTGAAACCAGAGCCAAAGGTTGAAAAGCCAGTGCAGAGGAACAATTTGTTTAGGACTGCCTTCAAGACTAAGGATAGAGTATGAAAAGTGATAATTGACAGTGGGAGTACTGATAACTTAGTATCCACGGGGATGGTGGAGAAATTGGATTTGGAGACAACTGGACATCCATGTCCATATAAATTCTCATGGTTTCATAATGGACACCAGGTAATGATCACTAAACAATGTCTCATTGAATTTAAAATAAGAGGATATAGAGATGACATTTTGTGTGATGTGATTCCCATGGATGTATGTCATGTTTGTTGGGGAGACCATGGCACTTTGACAGGAATGTCATTCATGATGGGAGAAAAAATACTTATACTTTGGAGAAGAATGGTAGGACACACATGTTGTTTCCAATAGAGGAGAAGAAAGTAAAGGAAGAAGCTAGCACAAGTATACTTCTCATGAGTGAGAAGGAACTCCTGAGTGAAGTTAAGAAGGAACAAGAGATGAAATTTGTTGTGGTGAAGAAACCCAGAGTTATCCTTACAAGTACTTCTATGGATGATATTCTTGAAGAAGTTCAAGAACTGTTGGAGAATTTTGATAACATAGTAGTGGATGAGTTACCAAATTCATTTCCACCCATCAGGAGTATCATCCATCACATTGATCTAATACCAGGAGCAAGTTTGTCGAATAAAGCATCATATAGATTGACACCTCAAGAGAATGAGGAGGTAAAGAGACAAGTCCAGGATTTATTAGACAAAGATTTGATCAGAGAAAGCTTGAGTCCATGCGCAGTACCAACTGTGTTGAGTCCGAAGAAGGATGGAGGATGGAGAATGTGTACAAACTCAATAGCCATAAACAAGATCACCATCAGGTATAGATTTCCTTTTCCAAGCATGGATGAATTAATGGATTGTTTAAGTGGAGCAAATGTTTTTTCAAAGATAGATTTGAAAAGTGGATATCACCAAATAAGGATGAGAGAAGGTGATGAGTGGAAAACAACCTTCAAGACAAATTAAGGGTTTTATGAGTGGCTTGTTATGCCATTTGGCTTAACAAATGCCCCAAGTACTTTTATGATATTGATGAATGAGGTATTGAAATATTTCATTGGTAAGTTTGCAATTGTATATCTGGATGATATATTGGTCTTCAGTAAAACTGAAGAAGAGAATTTGAGACAGCTGGCATTAGTGATGAGAAGACTACAGCAGGAGAAGTTGTTGATAAATTTGAAGAAGTCCTCTTTTATGAAGACGAAATTTATTTATTTAGGTTTTGTGATCTCTTCAAATTAATTGAAGATAAATCCAGAAAAGGTGAGAGCAATCAAGGAATGGTCATCACCAAGAAGCATATTTGAGGAGAGAAGCTTCCATGGATTAGCAGGTTTCTATAGGAAGTTCATTAGAAATTTCAGTGGAATTTGTGCACCAATATTGGATACAATGAAGAAGAGGCATAAGTATTTTAAGTGGACAAAAGAGGCTTAGAAAAGTTTCAATATATTGAAGGAGAAGATAACAGAACAACCAATTCTGGTCTTGCCAAATTTTGGGAAGACATTTCAAGTAAGGTGTAATGCTAGTGGAGTTGCAATTGGAGAAATATTGAGCCAAGATAATAGGCATGTTGCATATTTCAGTGAGAATTTGAATGACACTAAGAAGAAGTACTCCACATATGATAAGGAATTTTATGCAATAATTCAAGCCTTGAAGAAATGGAGGCACTACCTTGTTCCAAAAGAATTTGTTTTGTATAGCGATAATCAGCCTTTACAATTCATAACCAGACATGAGAAGTTAAATCAAAGACATGCTAAGTGGATAGAATTTATGAAAAAATTCACTTTTGTCATTAAACATATTTTGGTAATTCTAACAAAGTTGTTGATGCATTGAGTAGGAGATGTTTGATTCTGCAGGAATTCCAAGTGAAGACCTTAGGGTTTGAACACCTTAAGGAGATGTATTGTGATGATCCAGATTTTAAAGAAGCATATGAATCAAGATGGATTGTTGTTTAAAGGTTGCCAGTTGTGCATACCAAAGTGTTCAATGAGAGAAAAATTGTTGAAGTAAAAACATAGTGGAGGTCTAGCAAGGCATTTCGTCTATGACAAGACATTTGCACAGTTGAATAGTTCACATTATTGGCTAGGTATGAGAGCAGAGGTGAAGAAGTTTGTAACCAAATGTAAGATTTGTCAGTATGCAAAAGGAAATAAATAGAACGTTGTATTGTATCAACCATTTCCTGTTCCAGATAGGCCTTGGGATGCAATAAGCATGGATTTTGTGTTGGGATTTCCAACACAAAATCCATATTTTTTGTAGTTGATATATTCTCAAATATGACACATTTTATCCCATGCCAGAAAACTAGTGATGCAACACACATTGCAAATTTGGTTTTCAAAGAAGTTGTGAGACTTCATGGGTTGCCCAGGAGTATTTTCTTAGATAGGGACACTAAATTTTTTGGTCATTTCTGGAGAACATTATGGAAGAATCTGGAGAAAGAAATGTATTTTAGTTCAACATATCACCCTCAAATGGATGGATAGACTAAGGTGGTAAATTAGAGTTTAGGATATTTGTTGAGGAGTTTGGTCACTGAACATCATAGAAAGTGGGATCAAATTATGTCACAAGTAGAGTTTTCATATAATGACCCAGTGAATAGAAGTACAAAAAATATTCCATTCCAAATAGTGTATGGCATGAAGCCAAGAGAATTATCGGAATTGAGAGATCTGGAGGAGAGTGAATTCAGAAGCGTTGGAGTAGAAGACTTCGTTGCATAAATGCATAAGTTTCATAATCAGATCAAGGAGCAGTAGAACATTAGTTGAGAGTATAAACACAGAGTTGATAAACATAGGAGAGAACTTCAATTTGAAGTAGGAGATCAAGTTTTAGCACATCTCAAGAAGGAAAGGTTCCCAACAGGAACATATAAGAAATTGAAGTTGAAGAAGATAGGACCATGCAAGATCCTAAATAAATTTGGTGCTTATGAGATAGAGATGTCATAGGATGTGGGTATATCACCCATATTTAACATTTTAGACTTGTATCCTTATAGGGAATATGACACAAAAGAATTAGAAGATCAAAAAGAGATTCAGTGGGAGAAGCAGATGCATGTAGTAGAAAATCCACAGATGGAGAAGATCATTTATTAGAGGATTAGTAAGAAGACCAGAAGAAAATATAATTTGGAGTATTTGGTAAAGTGGAAAGGACACCCAATAGAAGATGTCAGTTGGGTAAATGAAGTTGATATCCAAAAGCATAGGAAGTCAATGCAAGAGCTCATGGATAGGAGTCCATGAATTTTTTTCCAGGGGAGTATGATGCAGGAGCATCGTCAGCAAAGCACGCATGGAGAGACAATTCAATTCCCTAGTGCACCTTTTGAATCATTTTGAAGATGGTGTTTCCTGTAAATCTTTCTTGAACGGATGATTAAAGAAGATCAAAATGCTTGGAAGTTGAACGATCGTGTGAGATCTGGGAGTTTCACTCTTAGAATTTAATGTAATGGTGCTTAAGTATTTTTTAGCTTCACTTCGAGAATATAAGTAGTCGGAGGGAACCCTAGGGTCCCTTTGGTATAAGTACAGGTTTTGTATGCTAAAATGAGGCTGTTGGAGATTAGGCTGCTGAATATAATAGTAGTTTCCAATTAGTTGAATATTTTTGTTGTTGAGATTTAGTTAGAAGTTGTTGAATGTTGGTATAGCTCACATAATTTTGAATGAATGTAATAGACAAATATTGATCCAAATGCATGTGTCACTATTGCTTGTCTATCTGATGAATGGTAAGATTTTTGTTTACATTTTTTTTTCTGTTATTTTGTGTTTTCATGCATGTGTGAATTACACTGGTGAAAGCATGAGTTACCATGTTGAATGTATGAATGTATGAATCTATGAAATATTAAATAATTTTCAATTGTTTCTCTTATGAGAGATCGGATGCAAGGAGTGTGTACTGTATGCAAGGTGTGCATCGATAGAGTCTAGATTTGACTCAGATAATCTTAGGAAGGATAACGAGAAACTAAGACTGAGTGTTGTAGGGAGTGCGCAGGGTCAAGAATCGACTAAGTGTAGAGAGATCAGGATTGTGAAGTGAAAGGAGTGTGTAGTAATATTTATTTTTAATAAATCTCTAAGTCTGAACTTTGTCAAATATTCTAGGATCGCAAGAAGTGTGTCGGAGGTCAAATTCCTCAGAGGAATCAAGCTCAGAAGAGATAGAGATAAAGATTTAACAGAAAGGTGAAATCTGTTGAAGTTCAAGGATTGACGGTTAAGATCCCTTCGGAGGAATTTGGGGTCATTGAAAACTGTTAGATATCGAGAAGGTGTGAGGAGGCTAAACAATGGAGTCCTTCAAAATTCAAGTATTCGGCGTTTTTCGTTTGTGACGAAGTCAAAGCTCTCAAAGCTACAAAGTTGAAGCCCATATGGACCGTAGATCTAGAGGAGGGTACATGGCAGCATATCAGAGAGTCTGCGAGGTAAAGCTATGGAATATTTGCATGGAGAAAAGAGAAATACTCACGAAGTCATGAAGTAGCGGAGTCCATCAAGGTCGTCGATCTGAGGAAGGACACATGGCAGAGGTCCATGTACTTCGGGAAAAGAGCACTCCAAAGGAAAACAATAGTAGTGAAGCCAAAACTCCCAAAGCCCGAACTTCCAAAGTAAATCGTGACCATTGATCTGAGAGGGACACACGTCAACAAATCGAGGACTTCGGAGGAACGAGAAAGGAGAAGGAGAAGTCATTGATCGGAAGTCGTTCGAAGCTCCAAAAGGTAAGAAGACAAAACCTTGACCGTCGATTTCCTAGACATGTGGTGTCATCTTTGTCACTTTGAAGATAGAAAAATTCAGGGAAAATGAGGAGTGAAGTCCCAAAGGACAAAAGGCCCAAAGTGTCAAATTCCATCGGAACCGTCCATTGGAGAAGGACGTGTGGCACTTGATCCACAGGTTCACATGGAAAGTACTCCAGGGAGAAAATGATTTGGAGTGTTCGAAACTCCTGAACGTCAAAGTCTCAAAGTAGATCACATTCATTGATCAAGGAGAGCACATGGAGCTTGTTCTGTAACTTTGGGTAAAGGTACTTCGGGGAGAAAATGATTTGGATCATTCCAAACTCCCGAACATCAAAGTCTGGAAGTAGATCACAGTTGTTGATCAAGAAGAGAACGTGGCAATTGATCTGTAACTCTGGGTAAAATTACTTTGGAGGAAATAGGTTTTTGGAACACTCGGAACTCCCAAATCCGGAGTCCTGAAGTAAATCTCAATCGTTGGTTGTGAAAGGAGCGTGAACCGTATATCTGGTCCATGTGTGTTCACGAGTCCTGAGTTTGGTGTATTTGGAGTCAGGTGTGTCGAGAACCCCCGAAGCCCAAATTTCTGAAGTGTGCAGGCATGAAGGTTTAAGCCCATGGTTTTGACCAGGGTCACGTGGAGGACTCTGCGGGTACTCAGAAACTCCCAAAAGGGGGATTTCTCACCCGAGGATAAGGACTTTGACCTGTGGAGAAAGTAGAAGGGGTTCAGTGTGAACTTGTGAGTTGATTCATCTCCTGAAGTCAATCAATCCTAGACAAGGAGGTCGCGCAGTCCCAAGGAGAGAAGGGGGGGATCTGCATCACTTATCTCTGAAGAGAAAGAGATGTCAACCACTCTCATTTTCAAAAAAGCATTACATCACACTCCATTGCATACTCAAAGGGCCTCCTTCACCTTTATTATATATGAGAGAGTGAGAGGATAATACTTCCCATGATGCATATGGGATAAATTGGTCTAAGTTTACAAAATTATTTAGGCATGTAAAACACTAGGAGTTCTCAAGAGGTCATCCATCCTAGTACCACTCTATCCCAAGCGTGTTTAACTGCAGAGTTCCAATCGGATCTAATGCATTAACATTGTATGAATGTACATATGATGGTTGTAATTAACAAATGGATATGGAATTACATTGCATTCCCCATCAAAAGGGTAAATATCATGATTTATCAAAACCACATGCTTGAAAATGTTGATTCAATAGAAAAGGTGGATGGCCACCGAGATCCACCTGGATCATAGACTCTTAACAATATTTTGGAGCCTTTTGTGGAGTCAAAGAAGACCTTTCCCCTTGGTATTTGAGGATTTGGCTATAAACAACCTATACCTAGAGATGAGCCAACCAAAATGTCCTTATGTGGAATAAAGGACACTTTGAAACATTTTCTTTGGTTACATGAATTTTCCATGTTAACCTAGGAACGAGTTTCATAGTTTTGCAGCTTGTTATTCTCTTCCCCTATATCCTGAAAGGTTTCCATTTTGAGGGATACAATTTGTAATCTCATTGAGTTCAATGCAACATGAAAACGTGTTATAATATAAATTTTATTCTTCATTGGAAATGGGAAGAAATGAATCTCTTTTTAGGAATTCAACATTGTAATTGTTTTACCTGGTATGGAGACTTCTTGATATGCGAAAAATATATATTTAAAATATATCACAGTGCATGTATAAAAATATATGTGGGAATGGCACATCTACACCAATGAATAGAGTTTTGGGTTGGTGCACCTTGCACCATCAACAAGGAACCACCTTCTAATTGTTTGTTCTCCTCAAGCTAGTCTCGCCAATGCCAATAATCTAAAGGAAAATCTCACCATTGTATTGGTTTAGCTATTCAAGAGTGTCAAGAGAGACACCATAGTTGACCTCCCTTCCTATACCCTAGCATGACATATTCTAATGGCTTTCTCTAGCCATTCAAAAGTTGAAAATCCTCTCAGGATTGAACAAGGAAACAATGGGTGAGAGCCCATCCTCACTAATCCAAACCTTGCCTTTTTCTATATAAAATTATCTATATATTCATTTTATACTCAATTTAATAGTTAAAGGAAGGATTTTATTTTAAAAATCTCCAAGGTGGTGGTTGTTCCTTAATGTGACCCGACACTTCTTTTTTTCAATACAAAATGTCATCTATGTACATATTTTGATTGATTTAATAGTTAAAGTAAGTGTTTTTTTTTAAACTCTCCTACATGATCCTTATAAGTGGTATTAGATCCCAAAGGTTGGAAATTATGTGGGACTTCTAATGAAAGAGATCAAAACTCCATGATAAGAATCATAAATATTTAAAGTAATGTGAACCAATGTGCAAGCCTTGAATTCATACAATGTTTGGCGAAATATGTGTTTTGGGTTGTAGTGTTTGGATTTAAACCCCAAACATGAAGAAAAAAAGAAGGTTTATGTGGTGTGGAAAATATTTTGCACAAAAGAATAAAGAACAAAAAAATTAAAAGTGATGTTAATAGATGAAGCGACCTAAGCATTCACTTAGCAAGTAATATTTCCCTTTAAATATTTTCAACAATGGCATGGAAATTGGGAAGGTGTATTATTTTCCACATCATTACAAGTATGATTATATGATATGATGACATGGAAAATGTGTAGGAGTGGGGGATTATGTATGCCTAATATCCTACACAAGAAACCAAGAATTTTCAACGATGGAATGGAAATTGGGAGGGTGTATTATTTTCTACATCGCTACAAGTATGATTATATGATATGATGACATGGAAAATGTGTAGGAGTGGGGGATTATGTATGCCTAATATCCTACACAAGAAACCAAGAAAGAGAGATGGAAGCGACAGTTTACAACTCAAGTCAAAACTCATGAATTCGGATATGAGTTGTTCCATAACTGTAACCATGGCCATAAATATTATTCCTTTCAGTGGTTGGCATTTCATTTCACATACAATAACTACCTTTTAGTAACAACCTTTATTCATGAAAGCCTACCTCCATTTAATTTAGAAATTACATTAATAGATGAAGTGACTTAAGCATTCACTTCAAGTAATATTTCCATGTTAAGGTTCTCAACAATGGCATGGCAAGTGGCAAGGTGTATTGTTTTCCACATCACTTCATAGGTTCTCAATAATGGCATGACAAGTGGCAGGGTGTATTTTTTTCCACATCACTACAAATATGAGTCAAATGATAGCATGGAAAATGTGTAGGAGTGGGGTACTATGTGTTGGATTACTGAGAGGGGAGGTGAATCAATAATAGAGAAATAATCCTTTTTAACCACAAAATGCAAGTGTTATATCAATGTAGAATTATCATCCAATAGTTGCAGAGTAAATAAAAAATGAACAAATGAGAAACCATACACATAAATAGTACACCAATGTTTTTACGTGGAAACCCAAAGCAGGAAAAAACCACAGAATGCCTTTTCTTATATGTATTTAAGAATTACATTCATTCGAAACACCAACTTCCTTTGTTTTCCAGATGCAACTAGAAGGAGGCTCCAACCCCCTAGTTTCTCAGGCTACAACCTGAAGGAAGCTCCAACTCCCCAATTCTCTGGCTACAAATAGAAGGAGGCTACAACCCCCTAGTTTCTTAGGCTACAACCTGAGTGAAGATCTAACTCCCCAATTCTCTGGCTACAACCCCCTATGTTCTCTGGCTACAACCGAAAGGTGGCTACAACCATCTGTCCTTTCCCCGTCCAACTGCCCTAACATAGAAGTAGAATGATGGAACCACGGTCACACTATCACTATGAGATATACTATTGTAAACATGTACCAATCAACCTGTAACCAACCTGTCACAACCTATACCAATAGCCTATGCCAACATGTACCATACATCAACCTGTACCTCAACCTGTTGCATAAACAAAATAACTTGTCACAATAACCTATCCAAACAACCTGTAATCAACATGTACCATAAACAAGTGCATCAACCATGCACCAACCTGTATCTCAACCTATACCATCAATGAGTGCATCAACCATGCATCAAATATATACCAATCATGCATCAAATACATATAAAATATGACTTATCAATATGTACCAACATCATCAATTATACACCTCATGTATGTGCCAACTCAACAACTACTTGTCTCAACCATGTACCCAACATGTACCTCAACCAAAATCCCTCATCAATTTCATCATCTAAATCTGATTTATAACTCTATAATAGACCTTGGGTATATGATCACATACCTGCAAACCTTCCTTAACTTTAACAACAAGAGACTAGCATTTTCATCAAAATTTACTTTAGTCTCACCTGACTAATTTTGGATTAGTCAACAACCCTAACTTGAAATAATCATAACTATGTACCTATAATGAATAAAGATATGAAAACAATACACAATGTTATTCAGTTTCTTTATGCAATTCCTCAATTTTTCACTACTTGGAACCTCTCAAAAAAGGAGTTATATAAAAAATGGCATACCTTGTTGAATTTTGGCTTATTCTAGAAAGCAAACTTGTAGAGCGTGCCCCACATAGAATGTTTGTTGTATGGATATGAAAATGGTATACATAATACTACAGAATGTACTGTAACCAATACATTTTGTCTTACTGAATTTGGATCTGTTATGAAGAAGTTATGACGTTTTTACCTGAAACACTTGTTTTAGACTAGTTTCAGGACTAACCACAAACCCTATTTTCCATGGAGTGTAACTCCAAAAATACAGCGACCCACAAGATGAAATTTTTATCACAACTACTTGGATATGTTTCATCAACGGCCTCCCAATTTCATGGTTTGAATCATTATAGAAAAAAAAATATTGCAAAAATGGTGAGATGACCTATAAATAACATACCTTAGAAAACATCATCAAAATAATTTATCCTCCTTTGAATTTCATCCTTCTTTACTTCACCTTCCCTCTGAAATTCGTCTTAGATATCCTTTGGTTACCTCAATCTCTTGTATATATTCAATATTCTCAAGTGTGATTAAAATGAGAGAGACTTTCCTCTTATTTATACTTTCATGTATCTTCCTCAAGGGGTTACCTTTTAACCATCTTAACCCACTTTCCTTATTGTAGGATTAACCCACTTCTAACCACTTGTCCACTAAGTAATTTATCCATTAACTTTATTATTTAAACAATTTATTTTGTATCCACTTTGAATTATAATACACTCATCACTTCACTTTATTATTTAAATAATTTCTTCTTTGCAACCATTTTGACTACTTTGACATTTTGGGGCTTCTAGATGACTCATGAGGGTCCTCCAACTTCGCATGGCCATAACTCTCTAACCGTGAGGAGTTATGTGATGTTCCACATACCACTAGAAATGGTATGACATGTACTATCCATCCATAATAGTCTTACATTCAAACATATTAAAACTCATACCATTATACATCAAAAAAACGTGGGTCCATTAACCAAACCTTTGTGCTACCAGAATTCGCTATTGGACTTTCTTCAAGGGTTGACATCAATGAAAACCAACCCAAATAATAAAAATTATCCCCCTTTGGCATTGATGGAAACACTCTGATGCAATACTGAAATCATATCACTCATTCTCCCCCTGTGACCATCGCTCCCCCTAGAACCATGTCTATGTGCTCTTTCTCCAAGCATTTACCTTTGCATCTGATAAATCTCTCCCCCTCTGTCATCAATGGAAAAGGTATCTATCCATTCGAGGCTACTCCCCCTAACTTAACTTTCCTTGGGTATGCTCCCCCTAACTAAACTCTTCCTGAAACTGATCCCCCAACCTGAATTGTCCTCTTTATGGTGCTTCCTCGTGTAAATATAAGACATATAAGAGAAGCATTCAAAATCATTCATTTTGGAGTATAAATTACTCTAAGTCTCTAGCGAAAATAATCAAAGGATTCTCTTGGAAGCAGTTTTGTAAAGATGTCTGTCACTTGCTCTTTTGTGCCCACATATTCAAATTTGATGTTCTTCTCTACCACCTGTTCCCGTAGAAAGTGATACTTTATTGGAATGTGCTTCATCTTGGAGTGCATCATTGGGTTCTTTGAGATATTGATGGCACTTGTATTATCAAAATATATTGGAATGGGCTCATTATACTCAACCTATATATCTATCAAAGTTTGTTTCATCCATAGAACCTGAGTACAACATCATGCTATTGCAATATACTCAGCTTCAGTTGTAGATAAATATACCGATGATTGTTTCTTGTTTATCCAAGATACTAAAGACTCACCCAAGTAGAACGTTTCTCCACCTGTGCTTCGTCGATCATCAATGCAACCTGCCCAATATGTATCTATGTAGAAAATAAGTGATAGATCCTTTCCTTTTGGATACCATAATCCAAACTCTTTTTTTCCTTTGAGATATCTAAAAATCCTCTTCACTGCTAATACATGTGATTCCTTTGGTGTTTCTTGAAAGTGTGCCACTTGTCCAACTTCTTTCATTACATCTAGTCTGGATGTTGTCACATATAGTAAGATACCAATAATTGACTTGTATTACCTCTGGTCTGTAGACTTTGAATCATCATCTTTTCTCAACTTGCAACTGGTTTGCATAGGAGTGGTAATTGGTTTGCAATCTTCCATTCTGAACCTCTTTATCATTTCTCTGATATACTTGGTTTGAGAAATAAAAATTCCTTGGTTTCTTTGACGTATCTGAAGACCCGGAAAGAAGTATAGTTCTCTAATTAATGACATTTCAAATTCATTCTACATATCCTTTGCAAATTTATGGCTTAACCTGTCATCGATACTTCCAAAAATAATATCATCAATATAAATTTCAATGAATAAAATACCATCTTGAGTTACCTTGATGTAGAGGTTGTTGTTTGCACTTCCTTTTATAAACCCTATCTATTGTAGATATTCATCCAGTCTAGAGTATCATGCTCTAGGAACCAATTGTTCAATGTAGACTTCTTCTTCAAGTTCCTCATTCAGAAAAGTTGAATTCACGTCCATATATGTCCATACTATTCAAGACTCCGCTACACAACTGTAAATAATTTTTACTCATATGTCATTGTACTATCATGATGTACTACTACAACTAATTATTATATCATATTGTACTTCTGCTAACTTAATGCATTGAATCTTTCTACTCAAATTATGCAAGCTGCTCGAAGGATGGTTCGTTGGTCTGTCTCAGCTACCACATAGACTCCCCATGTATATTATTCATATTATTTGGGAGTCTCTAAGTCGGATGGCTCATAACAATTACTTCTCTAAAGTGTATTCATCATCATCTTCATTAGTAGATTCATCATCTCTTTGAGATCTGACTTCTTTCTTTCTATCTGTGGATTCATCTTTCACTACAGTGCCTAAAAGTACAATCTCTTGAACATGTTCCTTATTTACATTTCCTTCTTTTATTTCAATTATTTTCCAAATATTTTTGTATCTGACATATTTCCTTTTCTCTGTATAATGTTCTTCATCTCATTTTATTTCCAATCTTGCGATATTTGGGACCTAGTCTTTGTTCACCTGTTCTTTGTTTTTTGAACATCCATTGTCAACATAAAAACCATGCTTCTTATGCTTATCTTGTAGAGAGAGAGTGCATTCTTCATTGCTATATTTATTATGCTTTATTATCCATGTTCTCTTATGAGGATCTTGTCTCTGATTGTTGTTTTTCTGTTGCGGTTCTCTAGGAGGGACTGTCATTCTACAATCTTTAGCCATCTGTCCAAAGTTATTGTACTTGTAGCATTCCACTTTAGTGCTCAATGATTCAAACTTGTTGTAGCTTATTCTATGTGTTTCACTAGGCCTTCTTGGATAACCATTTTGTGTATGACTTTCAAAGTTGTTTATGTTCCTACTATTAGCTCTGCAATTTACAACTTTATGTCCAAAATTATTGCATGCATAACATAAAACCAAAAATATAGGTTGATACATGGGAGTTGAATATCTTCTGAAAGCAGTTACTCTTATGAATCCTTCTTCTTCCCGAGGCCTATTTGTTTATGTCAGTCGTTGATTCTGAAATATGAATCTTCTCGGTGGAGGAGTGTCCATGTAATCTTCCTTGCAAGTCTTCCTATCCCCTTTGATTGTTTCTGCATAAATTTTTCAATATGTTTCTTGTTTTGTTGCTTTGGAGCTTGATCCATTTTCTTTCTGATTGTATCCAAGTCCAGACTTGTCATTATTAGGACTTTGATTGTCGATAATGTCATCCAAAACTTTTGAGTTGTTTTGCATATTTTTCTTTTGAAGATCCTTTCCCAATGTGACAATCTATGCTTCCAAATTTCCAATGATCTTGTCTCTTTATTATAACTATTCTTTGAGTGTTTCTTCAACTATTTTATATTATTCTATTTGAACCTTCAATTCCATGATGATCTGATCTAGTTCTTGAGTGTCTCCCTTCTTGTCTAGTTATGCTTGTAGCTTCTTATTTTTCGTCTTTTCTCTTCTTATAACTTCTATGGCAGTCAACAATTCTTCTCGGTAGTCAACTTCTGCCTCGTCATATTCTTATTTTGTGTCTTCTTTATCAGATTCTTCTACTTCCATGAATAGAACTCTTTATGTCTCACTGTCACTGACTTCATCTTTATCTGATGAGATGTCTTCTTTGGTGCATAAGCTTTTCTTGAAAACTTTCTTTGTGGTTCCTTTGTCTTTATATGTTTGTTTTATATTTGAGTAATCTTAATCATTCCCCTTACTTTTATTATGAATAAATTTGTTAGAAAAATGACCAATACCATCACAATTAAAACAAATCAATGGAAGTTTACCTTTATATCTTTCATTGGTTCCCTTTTTCAATCTCTTGAAAAATTGGTCATTTCTTCATCATCTTCTGAGATGTCACTACTGTTGCTATGTTATTTTTCTTTTTTATTTCCCTTTTGCTTTGACATTTTGAATGATTTGAAAGATGATTCTTTTATATATGTATTTTCTTGCTCATTTATCATTTCATATGTTGTTAATATTCCATGTAGTTCATCCATGCTTATTGAGTCTAGATCTGCTCTTTCTTCTAGTGTTGATATCTTAGGATCAAATCTCATAGGAAGATATCTTGGTACCTTTTGAACAATTACAGATTCTTTAATTTCTTCTCCCAATCCTATGATTGCATTTATTGTTTCATCGACTCGTAAGAAGTAAGTTGCAACATTCTCATCTTCCTTCATCTTTGGTTGTTCGAACTGACCTTTGTAAATTTGAAGCTTTGCTTCTTTGACTTTTGAATCTCCTTCATAAATATTTTGAATTTTGTCCCAAATATCTTTAGCGGATTTACAATGCATAACTTTGGTGTATACTGATTCACCAAGACCATTCAGAAGTGCATTTGTGGCTTTGGAATTATTTTGACCAAGTTTTTCTCTTTCACTTATTGGCGGAATTGTTGGTTCTTTGTATCCATCTACTATAGATTGCCAAATTTCAAATCCATGTGCCTGTATATATGTTTTCATCCTTCTTCTCCAGAATGCATACTTTTGTCTATCAAACTGTGGTATTCCATGTTTGTAAATGTTGTTTCTCTCCATGATCTACCTTTCAGTGGTTAAACTGATTCTTGAAGGAACCAACTCTGATTCCAATTGTTGGATTATTGAGAGGGGGGGTGAATCAATAATAGAGCAATAATCCTTTTTAACCACAAAATGCAAGTGTTATATCAATGTAGCATTATCATCCAATAGTTGCAGAGTAAATAAACAATGAACAAATGAGCAATCATACACATACACAGTACACCAATGTTTTTACGTGGAAACCCAAAGCAGG
>SNQJ01S0035095.1:78015-90160 GCA_010110895.2 Picea sitchensis | reverse complement strand
GATGCCATGTAGTGGGGGGCCCGTGCCTGCAAAACCACTAGCTTGGACCCCCCCTCCCCCTCGTTAAATATAGAATGTCGGGGAGGGGGGGGTCCAAGTTGTGCTATGGACCGTTGATTGGAGTGCTCCAATCTCGCTTTCACATCTGGGTGCATTCTTTAGCACTACGTGCCCGGACCAACATTTTCCCAAAAACTTAGGATAAAACACAAATGTGGGTGTTTACCCTCTTCTTTCATGCACTTTTTCACCAAGGTGCCATTTTCTAAGGGAAAAACACCTCTTTACAAACATTGTGCTAACATTAGGCTCCATGGGGGATAAAGTCCTGCCTGCGAGGCTCTAAGATCTTCAATAGTTCCAGTCACCTTCTACATCGAGCTATGGAGTCAGCTATTAAAACAAAAAGAAAAAATGATATTTACAATGACATGGGAAGCCATTCATGGCTCAAACAAAAAACTTCTTCAGAAAATGCCCATTAACATGGCCACCAAAAACTTCTTCACCCTCCAAATTATTCAAACTATAAGTATTATTTGGAAACCTCTCAGAGATCTTGAAGGGGTCAATCCACAAGGCTTCGAATTGAATATGCTTTCCTTTGTCCTGCTTGGGATCATCCCATTTGAGTAATAGGTATCCCAACTGGAAATCCTCTTTTCTTACCTTTCTGTCAAAAGCTTGCTTGATATTTTGTTGGTGTTCATGTGCTTTGTCCAGTATCTCCTATCCAGTCTGTTGCACTTCTACCAGTTGCTACATTCTTATGATCATATCATCAGGATCCCCTTGGTAGTCTTGGAATAATTTTTCCACTAGTAAAGCGAGCTAAGAAGGAAATATGGCTTCAACTTCGTACACAAGATGAAAAGGAGAGACACCAAGAGATCTATTTGTTATCACTTTGTCAGCCCATAGAGAAAATTTCAGCTTTTAATCTCATGCTTTCTTTTTTTCCTCTAACAGTGTTTTGATGATCTTTATAAGGCTCTTGTTTGAGGACTCTACCAGTCCATTCCCTTGGGGGTAGTAAGGAGTTGAGTGAATCAGTGAAATTACAAACTGTTCACAAAACTAGATCAATGGCTCGGCCTTGAAGGATGCAACGTTATCAGTGACAATCCTTTTTAGACAATCAAACCTTGCTATAATGTCCTCAAGAAAACCAATTATTACTTTGTGAGAATAACTCCTTGTGGGAATAGCTTCTATCAACTTGGTAAATTAATAAAGGGAAAGTCAATATCCACCTGTGTTGACCATTTGAGGTAGGATGAATTTCCCTAATAAAATCTAGACCCCGCTGTTGAAAGGGTCTTGAAGCTACCACAGGATTCAATGGAAAATACTTGAGCTACTGCTTCCCAGATAATTTTTGACACTTAACACAAGCTTTGATCCTGGAAAAAACATCGGTGAATACGGTAGGCTATAAATACCCATCCCTGAGAATCTTATAGGCTATGGTTCTCCAGAAGTGATGTCCCCCACAAAGATTGTCATGAAAATCAAACATAATCCTTTGGGCTTCTTGGGGGTCTAAACATCTCAAGAGAACTCCTAGAGGGTCTTTCCAGTATAATAATTGATCAATAAGGAATTATTTAATTGCTTTAATCTTTAAATCTCTTTCCTTTCTTTTTTCCATACCATATGGAGGTCGCAACTCTTGCAGAAAAAAAAAATGATGTCCTTGTATCAGGTGCATTCTGTTAATGGAGGGATGACTTGTGGGCCTGTATGAGACAACTCATCTTGCTGATTTTCTTAGCATATGCTAACATAGTTAACCCCCAAATATTTTCAATTAGATACATCCAATAGATTAGCTAAACCTTGGCCTTTAACCAATTTGTTGGGCTTTATTTCCAAATCAAATTCAAGGATTTGGGCAATCCACTTGCTCCTTCTTCCATCTATGTCAAGCTGAATGAGAATATCCTTCACAGAAGTTGAAGGAACATATGTAATGACCTTTGAATGAAGGACATATATCCTAAAAGATTTGAGAGCTTTCACCAAAGCATAGGCCTATTTTTCCATGATTTCATACTTTATTTCAACGTCCCTCAGTGCTCTGCTGAAAAAGGAAATAGGCTACTCCAACCCTTCAGCATTCTTCTGCAATAAAACAGTTGTTATTGTATCAAAAGAAGTAAAGGAAAAAATCAGAAAGAATTTGGAGTAATTAGGACTGATAAGCACAGGTGCCTCACTCAAGGCCTTCTTGATTTGGTTGAAAGAGTTTCTAGACTCAGCAGTCCATTTTATTTCATTCCCCTTCCTGAGCATGGTTGTGATATGCTTTACCAATTCAACAAAATTTGAAACAAACCTTCTTAAAAATTTGATTTTTCCCAAGAAAGATTGGACTTCCTTCTTGGATCGGGGAAGTGGTAAGGTTTGGATAGCTTCTACTCTTGAATCAATTTTGACTCCCTCAGTTGATACTATGTGCCCCAACAATTTTCCCTCCTGCATGGAAAAGAGAGAATTTTTAAGAAGACCTTTCTCAGATGTTGACAATGTTCTTTATCAGACCTAGAAAAAAATGTAATGTTATCTAGATAGATGACTACAAATTTATCCTTTTCTCCAATGAAGGCGATGTCCATAGCTCGTTGAAAGGTTTCCCCTGCATTCATCAATCCAAAGGGAATCTTAGCATACATAAACGTACCCCAAGGAGTGGTGAAGGTCATTTTTTATCTGTCTTCAAGAAAGACAGAGATTTGATTATAGCCAGAAAATCCATCAATCATGGACATCCTGGATGCACCTGTCACCCTCTGCAATATGTGTTCCATCTTTGGCAAAGGGTAATTGTCCTTCTTAAAGCTTCTGTTCAAGTTCCTGAAATCAACACACAGTCTGATTTCTCCATTTTTCTTTCTTACTGGGACCGGGTTGGCTACCCATTCAAAATATATCAAAGGGACAATGATTTGGGCATCCAACAGCTTCTTTACCTCCCTTTCCATAATAGCCAGCAACATCGAGTTTATTTGTCTCAATTTCTACCTAAATGGTTTGGCCTCTTCCTTCAATGGGATCTTATGCTCAATGACATTTATGTCGTATGTTCTAAGATATTCATATGTCCAGGTGAACACATCAGCAAAATCCTTTATCAGCTTGGCATACTCGTCCCTTTGTTCCCTTGACAAGCTGCTTGACAATTTGACAAATTTGGATCCTCCTTTGTACCAATATTGCACTCAGCTACATCAGCATCCTCATTTGAAACTTTAACTTTTACAGCCACATCATTTATGTCAAATAGTCTTTCCAAAGGAACTAGTCCCTTTGGGATATGATTGTTGGGCAACTTGACAATGTGATGATTAGAAAAAAAATTCAGAAAAACATCATCATGAGGATTTATTTCAGAATTAGGATCTTGATCAATGTGTAATGTAGAAAACTCATCAACGGTCTCTAGGAATCTTTTGATTTCAATATCATCCTCAAACATTTTCAAATGCTTGACATTGTCAAGTATAAAGGGTCTATATTTCACTTCTACATCATACCTGAGTTTAGGTGGCAGAGGGACTTTGAAATTACTTCCTGAAACAACCATAGAATTAGCCATGGCATTCTCTTCTCTTGGAACAAATGAAATGTTGAAAGCTAAGAAAAAACTGTCAACTAGATCCCAGACTTAATTTCTGTAACTTCTAAGATGAGGTTTCTTGGCTTGATAAATATTTTTGATCTGATGGACAATTAACTTAGAATCCCCAAACACTGATATCTCCTCAATTCCCATGTCCTTTGTAGCCATCAAACCCAAAACAAGATCTTCATACTCTGCCACATTATTGGTAGTTTCAAATTTTGATTTGTAGGACAGAGATATAATTTCTTGAACAAGTGAAACAAAAACCACTCTGGCACCATCACCTTATCTAGAAGAGGCTCCATCAACGAACATTGTTCAAACAAAGGTGATCAGAGGAGAATATTCACAGAGTTTAAGGGATTTCTTTCTGATTTCAAGAGGGGGTTCAAGGGTATCAGTGAGCTACAATAAGTTGGGTCCCAAATTAGTATCGAGTGAAAAAATAGGATGGTTGGTGGGGTCTGCTTCATCACTAATAATGTAGGCCAACTGAGCTTCTATGTATAGTCTTCTATGCTCCCCCCCAAACACAAGAATGGTAGCATATGTGAGGTCCATATGCAATGTTCCCCCAAGTATTTTTATCCAAGATATTGACAAGAGCATGCCAAACTTGGGGGGAACATCAACTACTACAATATCCATGACCACACTTTTCATGGGAAACTGAAACAAGGTCACAACCAGATCTTTGATGACCCCAAGACACTGCACTTTCCTAGAATCAAAAGAATACAAGTCATGGTAAGTCTTTGTGATTTCTAATCCAAGTTCATCCATGACAGTTTCGGGCATGATATTATGAGATGCCCCTGAGTCCATCAAACAATTATGCATCACCTTTTCATGTATGTTCAGAGATGTATAGAAGAGAGGAGATGAATCATCTCTATATTCTATAAAAGGACCTAAGATGACTGTTGGATTTTTGTCTTGAAGGTTTACTAAGTCTGTGGAATGACATGATGGTTCAGACTGCAACAGTTTAGAGAGGGACCTTTTAAAATGTTTGTGATTGACCAGATCTGAAAGGGGTATAAGGATCCTAATCTTTTGAATTTCATGCTCAAAGTTAAAATAGGAGGGGGGCTTCATAATTTCTCTCACTTCTGGGACAGGACCTTTGGCTATTGGTGAGGGGTTCTATGTTTTATTTTCCTTGATGTTGTTTGTTGCGTCTTTAGCAAGCTTCTCTACTTTGGAAAGCTCATCATGGATGTCATACTTCTTTTCTTTCTTCTTAGACCTGAGGTTATATTTATTGAGACTACTATTGGTCTTCTCCCCTTTACTCAGCTCAATTATTTGGTTGTCCATTAGGGACTCCTTGTATCCATATTGGGTCAAATGGGGAAATGGGGAGGTGTCTCCAAGACAATGGATTTCAGGATCAAGCTCTTATTCCTCTCCTTCCTCATCAGCAACGAGATTATTTTGGAGAGGGGTTTGGATTTTTTTATCATCCCTATATTTGTTTCGAGGCTCTCTTGGAAGTATCTGAGGGGTATTATTTGGTCTTCAGAAGTTACCTATGTTATCAACATTTTGGGCATTCTTATAACCTTGTTTCCCTTCGAATTTCATCTTCTCCATTTCTGCAAAAAGACATTTTACCAGCTTGGTCAATTCATCTACTTGAGGGTGAGACACAGAGGAACCGGAGGATGAGGCTTCAGATCTCCCCCTTCCTCTGTCTCTGTCGCCTTTATTTCTAAGTCTGTCAACTGTCAATACGTTGGACTCTACGTCCAGGGTTGCATCTTGCATATGAGCCAACGAAGTAGCTCTTCTCTCTCTTAACAGGAGGCAGAAATCAGGGTCGAAAGCACTAGCATAAGTAATTTTGGCAGAGGCTTATGTAGGCTTTATCTCAGTAGGTATCTTATTGTACATTTTGTTAAATCTTTTGGATAAATCAAAGACAGATTCTCCCTCTTTTCTCTTTAGGGACCCGAAATCTGTGATATAATACATAAATTCATCTTTATCCCCCCACTGTCTCAAGAAAAGATAGTCTAAAGCCTCAATCCCAGTAATGGATCCAAGGGTCAATCCCCTAAACCATTTCCTAGCCTCACCATCAAGGCTCTATACAAAGACTCTCATCCACACATCCTCGTTTTCAATATTTAGATTGTATGCATAACTGTAGAAGGCAACAAGGTGTTCTTCAGTAGTTATGTCTTCTTCGCCTATGAATTTGGGCATGTATTTTAGGTAATCTCCAGCAGGGAGATCATTCATTAGCTGAGGTAAGATTAGAGGGGCATATCTTGTAGCCACTATGGCATCCATTATGTTCTTAGGGGGATTATCACCCACCATTGGGATGTGAACTAGAGGAGAACTAGGAGGGGATGGAGTTCGAACACGGAAGACTGGAAGTGTGTTTCTGGGAGCAAAGGGAAATGACTAAGGATTTGGAGAAAAGGCCACAAGGCTCGAGGGAACCGAGATTTCCCCTTCTGTAAAAGCAACAACTCTAATAAGGGGAGGAGTGGTAAATCTCGGAGTGGGAAAATATTTCGAGGTCCTAGTTTTAAACCATGGTACAACTTCAGGGGAGATAGGATTGACAAAGTTGTCTCCCTCCAATCCAAGACAAGGAGGGGAGAAATCAACAGAAACATTCCCAAACTTTAAACTTCGGGAAAATCCAACGGATGGTATAACAGGAGAATAAGAAGCAAATATTGGAGTTTTGTTAGGTTCCTAATCCGCACATAGGTAGAACAATATATTTAGATGTAATAAAGGTCAATATTAATAAGGCCTTTCAATAAAATAGAATAAGGAGGATGTAAGAAGACCTAATAGAAGCTTTTGCTTCTAGAAGGATCTTCCTCTAGATGCTTATTTTTAGTATAAATAGGAGTCAGGGGTATGAGAACCCTAGCTTGGATATTATTATAATATAGCTCTGCTCAACTGGAGGTTGCCCCCTTGAAGAGGCCCGTGAACATTGCTTTCAGATTCAAAGTGTTATTTCTGTTGTTATTCTTATATCATTTCAGTGTTATTGTGGTGAATGCTCTGGTTATATTGTTGTTATTCTGCCATTACTAGCATTTTATTTTTTTTCTGCATTATATTTTATATTTGGTATATCAAAAGTGGTATCAAAGCACTTTCCTTAGCAGAAAGTGTGGGTTAGAATTTATTTTTTTCAGGGTAGAGACGTATTCCGGCGTCTTTAAGCCATAGAGATTTGTCATTACATGCATAAACATGTGGTTGAGGGATTCATACACGCAGGAAATACAAGTGGTACTTAAGCGCACATATGTTGGCCACCCTTGTAACCCCTGTTGGTACCCCTTTGAGTGGTAGCGCATTAGAAAACACCTGTATACGGATCAACCTATATTACCTTAAGCCCTCTTTAGATAAACCGATCGGCCACCTAACTGCTATAGTGTCACTGAGAACAACACTCGGGAAGATACTCTCTAGTACCTGGTAGTCAGGTAGTATGGCTAAGGGTACAGTCTATCCTCCTTAGTTAGTGCCCTAAGATATTGGATCGAGTACTACTGTTGGACCCCGCACATATATCACAGAGCTATAGCATAGGGCAAACCCTTGTCTGTAGAACCCTTGGAGACAAAAACATAAACAAATTAAAACAGACAAGATCTATTGTTGCGCAACTGTGTTCGAGTTTCCAAGTAAATACACATTTCTTTCTAGTTAAGCATTTGGGCATTCCCTCTCTGTATTATTCTTCAGACTGGAGTATAACTCCATAAAAAAAAAAAGTCTGGAAATTTTTTCACCATTATTTCAAACCTATCCCATTGGATTCATCTCTTCTCCCTTATCACATTCATCCATATCATTTTTTCGGCAAAAATTTTTTTACCCCGCCCGCCCCTTTTCAGTTCCCCCATCCTCATGGCCCATACTCGTAGGCAAGACTTGGAATCTCGCTTCAACACCTTGCAATATGGTCTCATTAAGACCCAACAAGAAGTGAAACAACTCAGTTCCAATGTCGTTGCCATCAATACAACCATGTAGTCCTCAATGGGTGAAATCAAACAAGACCTCACCACCCAGCTTGAATCAGTCTTTTCGGCACTCTGCACCAAACTGCATATGCCTATAGATAACCCTTCCTCTTCCTCACCCCCACATACTGAAGGTGACCATTCCTCTCATTCCCATACCTTGCAAAACCATCACTTTCAACGTGACCTATGCCTTCCATGGGTGGATGTGACCAAATTTGATGGCTCAAACCCCACTGGTTGGGTAACCCAAATGGAACATTACTTCTCTTTATACAGCATTACATATGACTTGGCCAAACTCTGGTATGGTGTTCTCCATCTAGATCAAGAACATTGGCAATGGTGGCAATGGAGAAAAAATTCTCGTCAAGGGTATATTTCTTGGACACAATTTGTGGCAGAGATTTATGAATGCTTTGACGTTGGCACCAACTATTTGGGTCGTTTGAAAAAGATGAAACAATTAGGAATAGTGGAAGACTTTATAGATGCCTTTGAGCGCTTGGCTTTTAGAACAGAGGGTATGTCTGATGCATTTTTCTGAGAGTGTTTTATCAGTAGTCTCAAGGATGAAATTTGGGCCCATGTCCTCATGGCTCGGCCTGAGAGATGTGTGGAGGCTACCAAAAGAGATAAAGAATCACAACAGGTTGTATCTTCTCAAAACCGCAAACCCTCCTTCATCCCTCGCCCTAAACCAATAAATCCAACTACTCCCTCTGCTCCACTAAAKATCCAAAAATTGACCTAGGCTTAAATGGATGAACGCCAACTCAAAGGCMTTTGTTATAACTGTGATGACAAATATTTCCCAGGCCACAAGTGTAAAGAAMAAAATCTTTTTATGGCCATCTCCAAGGAGATTTAGGAAGAAGATGAAGAAATTCCCTCTATGTCTGAATCACCTGAATCCACTGACATAACCCCTCCCTCAGACCCTCCTGAAGTAGAACCAGTCATTTCCCTCAATGCTCTCATTGGATTCTCCGCTCCCCAAACCCTCAAGATAATCGGTTACATCAAGCATCGGAAGGTCATCATTCTGGTTGATAGTGGCAGCACCCATAATTTTATTCATTGCCGCATTGCCCAAGAAACTCATTGCTACATCCATGCCGTCAATAATTTCCAAATCATGATTTCCAATGGTGGTTCCATGAAATGTGGAGGGCGTTGTGAAAATGTGTGTCTCCAAATTGGTGACTACCACTTGAAATCCCATATGTTTTCTATCGACATGGGAGGTTGTGACATTGTGATGGGTGCAAACTAGATAAGGACTTTGGGTCCCATTCTCATGGATTTTAAAGACTTAACCATGCAATTCGACTAAAAGGGCCACTAGTATAAGTTCCAAGGAATCACCGTCGATTCACCTGAGATCATTAGTTCCCATCGCATGGAAAAGCTGCTCAAAAAGGGTCATTCTAGTGTTATCACCCAACTCCATGCCATACAAGCAACAGAGACACCCTTCGTACCGCAAGACCTCCAAGCCATCCTTTCTAAACATCAATTGGTCTTTTCCACTCCCCAAGGCATCCCTCCTTCACGTGGTGTTCATGATCATTCCATTCCCCTTGTACCAAGAAGCCTTCCTCCCAATATTCGTCTGTATCGTCACCCCTTTTCCCAAAAAATTGAAATTGAGAAAATGGTCCAGGAACTCCTTAATGCAGGTGTTATCCGCCCTAGTACGAGCCCCGATTCATCTCCTATGGTCATGGTCTTGAAGAAAGAAGGTTCTTGGCGAATGTGTCCTAACTTTCGTGCCCTCAACAAACTTACCATCAAAGACAAATTCCCCATTCCTGTCATTGATGACCTCCGGGATGAATTGAGTGGCGCCCAATTCTTCACTAAATTGGATCTTTGTTTGAGCTACCACCAGATATGTATAAAAGAGGCAAGTATTCCCAAGACTTCCTTTAGAACTCATGAGGGCCACTATGAGTTTTTGGTCATGCCCTTTGGCTTGTGTAATGCCCCCTCCACCTTCAAAAGCCTCATGAATCATATCTTCCATCCTTTTCTCAGCCATTTTGTCTTAATTTTCTTTGATGATACACTCATCTATAGAAAAACCTGGACAGACCATCTTGCTCATGTGGATCAAGTTCTCCATCTACTCTCTCAGCACCAACTTTTCCTAAAACAGTCTAAATGTTCTTTTGGTGCCTCAGAAGTAGAATACTTGGGTCATCTGGTTGGAAAAGATGGCATCAGGGTGGATCCTAAAAATATTGAAGCTATGCAAGACTGGCCTCACCCAAAGACCCTTAAGATCTTACCTAGATTTCTAGGCTTAACAGGGTATTATCGCAAGTTTGTTAAGAATTATGGGAAGATTGCAGCACCTCTCACTGCTCTCCTCAAAAAGAACTCTTTCACTTGGACTCCATTCATTGCTCAATATTTTCAAACCTTGAAGATGGCCATGTGCACCACTCCAGTCCTCACCCTTCCCGATTTCACAAAGACCTCTGTGTTGGAATGTGATGCCTCAGGGAAAGGAATTGGTGTTGTCCTTATGCAAGAGGGTCGACCTTTGGCCTTTACCAGCAAGAAACTATCTGAAATAAATCTGGGCAAATCCATCTATGAAAAGGAAATGTTGGCTATTATGCATGTCTTGGATCTGTGGCTTCCTTATCTGTTGGGGAAACGATTCCAAATTAAGACAGACCATCAAAGCCTCAAGTATTTTCTGGAACAACGCATTTCCTCCCTAGAACAACAAAAATGGGTGACTAAACTCTTTGGACATGATTATGAGATCATTTATAAGAAAGGAAAAGACAATGTGGTTGCGGATGCACTTTCCCGAAAATATGAAGATGAAGGATCCATTTTTTCTCTTTCATTCTTTGTACCAGATTGGCTCCAACCCGTTCGCTAGGAATGGCTACAAGATCCCAAAAGTTCGCAGTTGATCCAGCAATTGCAATCCAATGCTCCAGCTTCCCCAGGGTACTCTTGGCTCCATGAGGAAATTTGATACAAAGGTCATTTGTATTTAAGTAAACAATCAAAGATTAAATCCATGGTACTTTCTGAGCTTCATGCTACACCCACAGCAGGGCACTCCGGGTTCACCAAAACCTATGACAGGGTCAAACGTTCCTTTTTATGGGATGGTATGAAACGGGACATTCATAATTTTGTAGCTGAATGTGATGTGTGTCAATACAACAAGGGAGAAGCAGCCAAATCGTCGGGCACACTACGACCTCTCTCGATTCCACCTGCTATTTGGAAGGATATCTCTATGGATTTTATTACCAACTTACCCAAATCGGGAAATAAATCCATCATCATGGTGGTTGTTGATCGCCTTTCCAAGTATGCTCATTTCTGTGCCCTTCAACACCCATTTATAGCATCCACGATGGCTCAATTCTTCATGGATCAGGTCTTCAAGCTTCATGGCATGCCACACTCTATTGTGTCTGATCGCGACCCAACTTTCACAAGCAATTTTTGGTAAGAATTGTTCAAGATACAATGCACATAATTGCATCTCAACACAACTTATCATCCCCAGACTGATGTCCAAATGAAAGTTGTCAACAAGTGTTTGGAAACATATTTGAGGTGTTTTTCCTCGGAAAAGAAAAATCAGTGGGCTCAATGGTTACCCCTAGCTGAATGGTGGTACAACACTTCATACCATACAACTACATGCATGACTCCTTTTGAAGTGGTATATGGATAGAAGCCACCTTAAGTTCTCTCATACTTACCGAGTGCCTCGAAGGTCTAGGCGGTTGACCTAACACTTACATCTCGAGAGGCTATTCTTTGTACCCTCAAAGAGAATTTGGTCATGACAAAGAATTGCATGAAGCAACAAGAAAATCAAGGTCGCTTTGAACGTCAATTTGCAGAAGGGGATCATGTGTTTCTTCGACTACAACCTTACAAGAAAACTTCCCTCAAGGTCGAGCATTGTCAGAAGCTAGTGCCCAAATTTTTTGGTCCTTATACCATGCTCAAGCGTGTGGGACAAGTTTCCTATTAGTTAGCGTTCCCTAGCCATTTGAAGCTACATCTTGTTTTTCATGTTTCATGCTTAAAGAAGGTGATTGGAGCTAAGTGCCAAATTCAAACCAACCTTCCAGAGTTGGCTGAAGAAGGATCCATTTGGCTACAACTAGAAGCCATTTTGGAACAGAAAGAGCGTCACCTACATCAGAGAACTATCAAGGAAGTGCTCGTCCAGTGGAAAGATACAACTCCAGCAGACGCCACTTGGGAACCAACTACCATTCTGCAGCAATTTCCTCATCTCAAGCCTTGAGGAAAAGGTTGTTTTTAAGGGGGCGGACATGTTAGGTTCCTAACCCGCACATAGGTAGAATAATATATTCGGATGTAATAAAGGTCAATATTAATAAGGCCTTTCAATAAAATAGAATAAGGCAGATGTAAGAAGACCTAATATAAGCTTCCGCTTCTAGAAGGATCTTCCTCTAGATGCTTCTTTTTAGTATAAATAGGAGTC
>SNQJ01S0035095.1:44963-77965 GCA_010110895.2 Picea sitchensis | reverse complement strand
AACCCTAGCTTGGATATTATTGTAATAGAGCTCTGCTCAACTGGAGGTTTCCCCCTCGAAGAGCCCCATGAACATTGCTTTCAGATTCAAAGTGTTATTTCTGTTGTTATTCTTATATCATTTCAGTGTTATTGTGGTGAATGCTCTGGTTATATTGTTGTTATTCTGCCATTACTAGCATTTTATTTCTATTCTGCATACATTTTATATCTAGTATATTACAAGTTTCTATAGGAGGATGGTGAAAATCATTAGAAATACCTGGTTCAACAGCTGAAGTACCTTCCTGGAGGATCTTTCGTCTTCTGATAATTTTCTTAGGTCAGTTTCAGGTGTTGCTAGAGGTAGTTGTGGAGTAGACCTCGTGTGTCTGCCTATGGAAGCCATAGCTGAAAAAATGGATTCGCATCAATGGATTCTCCAGGTGCAGGTTGAAATATTCAATGGTTCTGATATCTGATGCACCTTCAGAATCATAAGCTCATTGTCGTTCTATCCCAGGGAAAAGTCTTCAATTCATTCCCCGACAACGACGCCAAAAATGTTAGCACTAGAAGTCACCTCCTGATTGCAAAGGAGGTAAGCCCAGTACCCATCATTTTATATGTCACAATGAATAAGTTTAAAGAAGTCGAATGGGCACAAACTCAAGATAATATCATTTTAACTTAGAAAACTAGACCAGTGTGCACATGTAGGTGAGGTCTCTATTCAAATTCAATCAGTAAGTTGTAGTAAGGGTGAGTAGGAGGAAGAAATTGAGAAGAAAATTTAAAGGTCTGCTTTGGACATCAGGTCTTCCAACAGCCTAAGGAGGAAAATATTCAAATACAAGATCCTCTTGGATTCAAAACTTCAGGAAACTGAAGAATGTTAATGACAACACTGTAATCAAACATACATTACAATACAATTGAAAAACAATCCATGTGAATCCTTCTATCACAGACACTTTAGTATTAGAGGCAAGTAAGATGAAAAGAAGTTGACTTTCATTAAACGAGAAGTCTCAGATCACAATACATAACAGAGAACCAGAAACTTCATCAAAATTTTACAATGCAGGAGCCTAGCTCAACCATCCCCCCTAACAAAATATCAAAAATGTCTACATATACTCCGAAAAAAACGCCATTGCAGTAAGACCTTCAAGTCAATGAGCTTCCTGTCAGGCTGAACGTGCACGTGATCTTCTGGTAGACTAAGTTTGTAGTATTTTTTCAGACTAGACTATCATACTTCTTTCATGGTTGGTCCTTTTTCTGGCCTTCCATTTATGGAAGGAGATGATGTTTCAACCACCTCACTCGCTTCCATTAACTACGTCATCGAGATCAGGATGGGAAAAGTCAACACCTGCACCTAGAAAACGTGTCACCCACACACTGCTCCTTTTCCACCTAGATCTTTTTTGGATGCTTTCTCAGAGAGTCGTCGGGCGGATGTGGATAAAGGCGAGGGGAGATAGCGAGATGATGGCATAGACTCACAGGCTTCACGAAATGAGCGACGACCATGTGGAATGGTGTGGCGGAAGAGCAGTGATTGGGAGACAAGGGTGCCAACATGCAGGGGCTAAGGCATAAAGGCACAGGGGTGATGTGGCGAAGGGAGATAATGTGGAAGCAAAGGGGAGGGGATGCGGTGGCAGAAGGAGATTCTATGGTGGCAAGGTGAAGTGGGGTCAATTAGCATAGGTGGAGGTTACAGGGAGTATGAATGGGGGACACATGTCAGGAGGTGAGAGGGGATATGTGACAATGGTTAGGGGATAGGTGAGTGGGTGATGTGAGTGGAGGACATGTGGCGGTGGGAGAGAAGGTGGTATCGGGAAGCGGTAAGTGGTTAGCTTGGAAGGGGGGGCAGGTGGTAAGAGGTTTAATGCGGGGGGGTTCGAGTTCATGAGAGGATGCCATGTAGTGGGGGGGTCGTGCCTGCAAAACCACTAGCTCAGACCCCCCCCCTCATTAAATATATAATGCCAGGTGGGGGGGGATCTGAGATGTGCTATGGGTCGTTGATCACAGCGCTCCAATCTCAGCCACACATCCGGGCGCACTCTTTAGCACTGCGCGCCTGGACCAACATTTGCCCAAAAACTTAGGATAAAACACAAAAGTGGGTGTTTACCCTCTTCTTTCATGCACTTTTTCACCAAGGTGCCATTTTCTAAGGGAAAAACACCTCTTTACAAACATTGTGCTAACATAACCTATCCCGATTGAGGTGAAAGTGTGGAATCAATGAAATGGCCAAAGTGTGTCTGAGACATATTTTTGGGAGGAATTGTATTCTATGAGCCTTAGTCTATGAAGTGTGAAGGTATATTATGATTCAAAGCATTGTTAACTATTTTTTATTAGGGCCTTAAGTTGTATAATATATTATTGTAAGGTTTTAAAAATTGATTTATACACTCATGTAAATCTATTATACATTTGCAATTTTTTGGTTAACAAACCTAACTTTTCTACAACTCTTGTTGAGAATTTGTATACCATGTGTGTTAATCTTAGTTGATCTATTGTTATAAGTTCATATAAAATTATTTTGAGTTATTTTTTGGCACTTAGACTTATTACATTGAGTTTCAGAGTGAAGTATTGATCCGGATTGGATCATTATATTATATTTCATCTATCTCTATGCTTTATGGGTGAAAAAAATTAGACGAATCAACTTGTAGATCCATTTTAGCAGTTGGTCCAAATTTGGAAAAGTGTCTTTTATTTTATATTCTACACACTGAGACCTTTCCAATGGTGCAAGAATCACCTCAATCAGAGTTCATACGCAAAATTTATGCCTCGTGCAAGTTGACCTATAGTATTGATCACCATGATGTGAGTGCATACCACATCATCCTCCATTAATTTAACGTATGGGGATAGCTACATAGTGAATTTTCTAAGAAAAATCTAGAAATTCATGAACCCTATCACAATTGAGGGTTGAGGAAGTCAAAACCCTACCCCTAGACTTCTATCGGGCTATGTTAAATACCTGACCACTAGGAGGAGAAGGGGTTCTATTATATATTATTTTATTTTGTTCCATAGCATAGTAGAGAAACTGGGAGTGTAAAATTAGAGAGCATAATAGAGGGGGTTATTGTTCTATAGTATCCTAATAGGCCACAAGTCTCAGGTAACTCCATAGAGAGTGCCTTCTCCTTTGTATTTGCATTATTTCCATACCAAAGAAAAGAGAGCATAGAAACCTCACCTTCTAGTTGGGTTTTCTCCCGTAAGGGCTTACAAAAGAAATAATTGTGTTATTTTATGGATGTTGTGTGATTGTATTTTACTATTCTCTATTTTCTATATTTTTTTCTATTTCATGCATAAGCATAAAATCATAACTAAAGATTCTAGAATCTAAAGTAATTTAACCATCATAGTGTAGATTTCAATTTTATTTATCATATATGATGTCATGAACTATTCTAGTGGAATATCCATGGCAATTTATAGATCTGGTGCGGGGCAAAATTCACCCTGCAATAGTAAGGGGTACTCCCTAATACACTGTCCCAATCAGACTGTGCACCGTTTGGTTTAGGAGACCCATATGTAGTTTGTCCCAACTACCATTGTTGGTTATGAGGGTGAAGATGGATAGTTATGCAATGAAATATGTAGACGAAGACTATGTATGAAAAGAAATCTAATCTACTTCTAATATATCCTATCATATCTAAGAGTGAACTGAAGTAACCAAAATGATTTTTAATGGAACTAAACTCTGCCAAAAAAAATAACCTCACCCAAATAGCTGAAATAAAGGTGTGAAGTTAGAAACACGTGCATACATACATATAACCAGAAAATTTTAGATTAGTGTTGCATACATAACAACTCATGAGTTTAGGACTTATAAATATAAGAAAGAATAGTTATACTACAAAATGACATTGAATGGATCAGATCAGTCTATAAGAAAAAATTGTGTTTATAGTCCATGTGATCATCATACATTATGCTTGAAATAATTCACATCAAAACAACAACACACACAATTTCTTGTCTCTTTTGAAAAGTGGCCCTAAGGTCTTCTCAATATTCATTAACACAGTATATGTCATTGAATTAGTTCTTGAGTTTATACAATGCTTAAGAGCCCTCTCAAAGTGGGTCTCTTATTCTAATTATACTCTTTCTCCTAACTTTTATGTGAATATTTGTGTTCCTTTAAAGAAATTGTTACAAAATTGTTCATCTCCCCTCTTCTCGATGACAAGTGTACACAGAAAAGACAAAATTGGGAGTAGTTCAAAAAAGACAAAATAGGGTACAAGTAATAACAATTTCAAATTTGATATTTTTTCCTTTGACAGATTCTTGTCCCAGAGGTATGATATCCATATTTCTAGTTGATCATGCAAAGAAAAGAGTCTACAGTATGAAATCTCTTCTATAATAGTCGTGTGTATCACCACATTGTCGTCGAGGGTCTGCATATATTTTGATAATGTAGTCATGAATGCTTGAACCATAGTATGGACCTTTTTAGGTTGAATAAGGTGTTGTTATATTAGGTTTGTTGTTACTGTGGTGGTTTCTTCAGTGACTCCTCATATATGAATCATTTGATCTTGTAACTTGTCAACCATCTCTTCCATTACAATATTTTTTCCAAGCTCCTATAGTTGGGGAAATCAGCATAAATTGAGTAATTATTGT
The DNA here is from genome assembly GCA_010110895.2 of Picea sitchensis. Taxonomy (NCBI): domain Eukaryota; kingdom Viridiplantae; phylum Streptophyta; class Pinopsida; order Pinales; family Pinaceae; genus Picea; species Picea sitchensis. The sequence goes on along the minus strand of SNQJ01S0035095.1, from coordinate 73,283 downwards.
GACGCTTTGTGTATGAGAGAACACATTTCCATTGATTTGGTAATTTATTTGTCTGCCTTTTTTCCTAGTTTCTAGCAGTTCTCAAGTGCATAGGTGTTGGTTTTTCTTTCCCTAGCTGATGGGTGATAGAGCTCTATCATTGCATCCAGGTTTTTTGTGATGCATGTATCAATTTTGTTCATGCCCTCCCGGATAATGTTGAATTGTGTGAGCTTGGTTTTCACCTTTCTATGTTGGTCTATGCTAATAGTAGCTAAGTCCTAGAACATGTGCAGGTGAGCATACATGTCAATTAAGGCCTCCTCTAGATGATTTTTGATCTTCTCTATGCCAGTTTTGAAGCTATGAAAGTTGTCTTCATCCACCTTTACCCGTTGAATATTTTCCTCAAGCTTTCTAATCCTTGCTTCTTTCTCTAGATTCTATCAGCACAGATTTCAGACATTATCTTCTGTGGAATTCCAAAAATCAGATCCAGTTGAGGCTATGGATACTATACCTTTGTTGACACTTTCTGTTATAGGGATCTTTGCAATGATAGAGATCGGGTTCCCTCCTATCACCGATACTTTATCCTCTTGTTCTTACATGATTATGCCTAATGATTTATCATATACAGACTTTTTCAGGTTGGGTACCTCATTTGGTATGAATGGGGTACAAAGTCCCAAACTTATTCCACCAAATTGTGTATGTTCGTTGGCATCAACTATTGGTATCTCGGGGATATTGATGTCCATTGGGACTGTTTGAATATTTCTAGCTTCCTTGTATTTATTTCTTTGTTCTTCCTCTGTTTTTTTTTCTATCGCTTCCTTCGCTTCTCTTTGTTCTTCTTCTGCTGCAACTTTTTTGTTGTTGCCTTTTCTATTGCTACCTTTTGCTCAACTTCCTTCTAGGAAGTTGCCTTTGCTGCAACATCTTCTTTAGCTCTGGCTTTGGATTCTTCAACAATTTTCCTCTTTTTTCTCAACAACATCATTCTTTTTCTTGTGAACCTTCTCTTTCTTCCTCCTATTTTTATATGTGAGTGTCTCTTCTTCCTCTATTGATTATTCTTCCTTCTCTTTGTTCATCCTCTGTTGTTTTTTCTATCGCTTCCTTCACTTCTCTCTATTCTTATTCTACAATAGAGTGCATAAGAAGAAGCAGGGGACACATTTTTTTTTGCCTCTTCTTCTAATTTCTATCTGGCTTCTTCTCGCACTCTATTTTCATCCACAGTCCTCCCTAAGGATTTTCCCTATCTCTTGAAGGTGACTTCATCATAAGTTCTTGCACTGCAATGTACCTTCTCCCCCTCCTAGACTTATGTGGTGTATTCCCAAGGCAAGCCTACCTTATTGAGATGTTCTTTTATGACCCACTTTGTTTCATGCCTTGTGAATCTTTCCTCTCCAAAATGGTAAGAGAGAAAGGTTTTTACTTCTTCATATGCTTGCTTGGTGTTCGAAAATGAGTAGACACCAATGTACAGTGGGAGAAGTGGCCATATTTCCTTCTCTCCTCAATGTAACATTCCTCCTACTCTATTGATCATTGTTTGATATGACACCTCCTAGAGTACTATCTTTTATTCTATAAACAGAGGGAGGAGATGTGTTGGTTGTGGATATTGATTATATTCCTGATTCATAGGTTTTGTTCCAGCCACGTTTGGACCCCATTACCTGATGAGGGGTGTGTGAGGCATTTATCCCTCACATCTCTTTCCAAGGGGGTCTATAGGGGGGAAATAATAAATTTTTGAGCCCCCCCTTAGCAAGGGTTCAGGGGAAGCGCCCCCAAAGAGAATTTTTTGAAAAAATTTCCTTGTAAAATATTGTAATTTCATAGTCAATATGGACCATTCATTATAAGGTCACATATCTGACAATAGAAGTTGTGTTAGGATTTTTTTCCCTAGAAGGAAACCCTCTTTTATGAGGGAATTGTATTGCACTTGTGTATGTGAGTGAATATTGTATTCTGAGAGAGGATAATATGAGAAAAAGAAGAGGAAGTTACAATGGGTATGTTATAGGTTGTATCCCTTCATTTGCTGAATAATAATAAAGAAAGGACCTAGAAATTTCTATGGTGGACATATCCCACACTAGGTGAACCATGTATATATGTGTCTTTATTGTATTGTGTATCGTTTTTGTTTTATTTCCACATTTATTTTATTTTACTGTTCTGCGGTCGTGTTTTTTTCTAACAACTGGTATCTAAGTGAAAGGTAACTCGTAGGAAAAGAGGGTTCCTAGTTTGAGTGGGAGCAATGGAAGAAGATAGAAATATTAAGGTCAAGAAATTTAAAGGCCAAAACAACCGGTTATGGAAGATGTAAATGGAAGACTATATATATCATAAGGATATTTTCCTATCTTTGGGTGGAAAAGAAAACTAGTCAACAAGTATGAAGGATGAAGAATGGGAGATTCTTGTCAAAAAGGCATTGGGAATGATACGGTTGTGTGTGGAAGTGTCAGTGGATTTCAATATTTCAAAAGAAATGACAACGAAGGATCTAATTAAGTAATTGGATAAACTATATGAAAAAACCTTTGCCTCCAATAAGGTATTTCTAATGAAGTTATTATTTAATATGAAGATGTTGGAAGGTGGGTTTGTTTCCGACCATTTGAATGAATTTAATATGGTTACTAATTAGCTATTTTTTGTAAAAGTAGACTTTAATGATGAGGTTAGGTATATTCTAATATTTTTCTCTTTTCCAGAAAGCTAGAACAGCCTGGTGATGGCTATAAGTAACTTTGTCTCTAGTTCAAACACTATGAAATTTGATGATGTTGTTGGTGTAATCCTTAGCGAGGAAATGGGACGAAAAATAATAGGTGAGACATCAGGTAATGCATTTACCATGGAGAATAGGGGAATACAAAATGATAGAGGAAATATCTCAGGGAACCACGATAATTCTAGGAAGGGTAGATCCAAATCAAGACTAGGAAAGATAAAGTGTTGGAATTGTGGGAAGAAAGGACATTTGAAGAAATGATGCAAAGCTCCAAATAAACAAAAATATGGATGGTAGGAGAAAAATTAGGAAGAAAATGTAACAAGTGATGTGTTACAAGATGATTTGATTCTTTCTTTAGATAATATTACTGATTCTTGGGTACTAGATTCAGGGGCTTCATTTCATGCCACACCCCATAGGAAATATTTCCAAGATTATGTTCAAGGTGATTTTGGAAAAGTTTATTTGGGTGATGATGAACCATGTCAAATTGATGGAATGGGTAAGGTACAAATAAAGAAATAGAATGGAAACTAATGGTTACTGAAAGAGGTGAGACATATACCAGATCTGAGAAGAAATCTAATTTCAACAGGATAGTTGGAAAGTGAAGGATGTATATCTACATTTATAGATAAGGTGTGGAAGGTAACTAAAGGATCATTGGTAATGGAAAAAGGAGAGAAGGTAGGTACATTGTATTTATGTACTGGTAATGTTGACTCTTCAACCTCTTTAGCTTATATAGGTGTGGATACAACACTATGGAATCATATGCTTGGACACTAGGGGATGCAAATACTTCACAAAAAGAATTTGTTGCCAGATATTAAACAAGTTTATTTGGATTTATGTGAATATTGTGTTTAAACATAAGAGAGTCATATTTCTCAGGGTTGGAAAGGAAAAGAAGAGTGAAAAGTTAGATCGTGTGCATACAAATGTATGGGGACCAGCTCATGTATCATCTCTTAGTGTCTATCATTATGATGTTACTTTTATTAATGATGCAACTAGAAAAACTTGGGTTTATTGCATTCGAGAAAAATTTGAAGGTTTTTGAAGTTTTAAGAAATGGAAAGCTTTGGTTGAGAATGAGACAGGAAAAAGGTTGAAGTGTCTCAGATCAAACAATGGAGGTGAATATTGCAACAATGAGTTTGATGATTACTATTTATACCATGGGATTCATAGAGAGAATACAGGTCCATGAACACCACAAGAAAATGGAATGTCGGAAAGGATAAACAAGACAATCATGGAATGTGTGAGGAGCATGATATTTCATGTTGGGTTTCCCTTATAGTTCTAGGTAGATGTTGTATATATTGTTGTTTACTTAATAAACAGAGGGCCTTCAAGATCCTTGGATGGTGGTATTCCAGAGGACACATGGAAATTTAAAAAGGTAAACTACTCATTTATGAAGACTTTTGATTGTGAATCATTTTTCCATATTGATAAAGAAAATAGAACAAAACTTGAGGACAAATCCAAGAAGTGTAACTTTATTGGATACAACGTTAATGCTTTTGGTTATCGCTTATGGGATTATGAAAATCATAAAATCATTAGGAGTAGAGATGTGATATTCATTGAAAAGGTAATGTATAGAGATCATTTGCAAGGAAAGAAATGTGGAAAGGAAAACACATAATACACAGTGCTTGATGAAATCAAAGAAATTGAAATTCCAAAGGTACCATAAAATCAAAATGTACAACAACAGGAGCAATAGGCACCTAAAAATCTTTCAAGTGTTGCTATAATATCTATCAAGTCAAGTAGACCCCTTGAATGATACTCTCCTTCATTGTTTTATTTATTGTTGACTGAATTTGGTGAACCAGAAATTTATGAAGAGGCAGTGCAGTTAGACACTAAAAAGAAGTGGGAGAAAGACATGAAAGAGGGAATGGATTCCTTGGTAAATAACCAAACTCGGGACTTGGTTCAATTTTCTCCAGGAAAAAGAGCATTGCATAATAAATGTTTTTATAGGTTGAAGGAATAATATGGAGGAAAAAAGTGGTACAAGGCTAGAATTGTTGTAAAGAGGTTTGCACAAAAGAAAGGTATAGATTTTAACGAAATATTTTCTCGTGTTGTTAAAATGACTTCAATTGGGACTATTTTAAGTCTTATGGTAGTAGAATATTTTCATCTTGAACAGTTAGATGTAAAAACAACTTTTCTCTGCGGGGATTTGGAGAAAGAGATTTATATGCAGCAACCACATGGGTATGAGGTCAAAGGGAAGGAAAATTTGGTATGAAAGTTGAAGAAGAGTTTGTACGACCTAAATCAATCTCCAAGGAAGTGGTTTTTGAAGTTTGATAGGTTTATGACATAACAAGGTTATAGTAGATGGCATTCTTATCATTGTGTTTATTTTAAGAGGCTAGAAAATGGAAGCTATATTATATTTCTATTGTATGTAGATGTCATGCTTATTGGAGGGTATAACATGTAGGATATAAATGTGCTAAAAAAAAAATTAGCTAATTCATTTGCGATGAAGGGTTTGGGTGCTCCAAAAAAATCCTTGGTATGAGAATAACAAGAGACAGAAAAAATCTCAAATTGATATTGTCTCGGGGTGAGTACATAGAGAAGGTGTTGGAGAGATTTAGAATGCATAATGAAAAAACAATTAGTACAAATTTGGCCAACCATTTCAAATTAACCAAGGAAATGTATACCAAGACAGAAGAGAAGATAGAATACATGTCTAGGATCCCTTATTCATCAGCAGTTAGTAGCTTGATGTATGCTATGGTGTGCACAATACCATATATTGCACATGCAGTGGGAGTTGTGAGCGGGTATATAAACAATCCAGCTAAAGAACATTGGGGGTAGTAAAATGCATTCTCATGTATTTGAGAGGTATTGATACTCATGCATTATGTTTTGGAGGTTCAAGCATTGTTATACATGGATATGTTGATTCAGATATGGAAGGTGATAAAGATAGCATGAGAGGAACCATAAGGTATGTTTTTATTGTAGGTGGAACAACAATAGGTTGTATTTCAAAACTGTAAAAGGTTGTTTCACTTTCAACAATAGAAGCATAGTATGTTGCTACTATAGAGGCTAGTAAAGAGACGATTTGGTTACATAGGATTATGGAGGAATTGGGAAAGAAGCAAAAGAATAGCAGGTTGTACTGTGACAGTTAGAGTGTCATTCATCTTGCAAATAACTCATACTTCCATTCTAATAATAAGCATATACATCTCAGGTGCCAATTCATACCATCTGTTTTGGAAGATTGACAATTGAAGTTGGAAAAGATACATACTACCTATAATCTTGCAGACATGTTAACAAAGGTAGTAACTAGGGAGAAACAAAGTTCCTACTCATTTTTAGTTGGCCTTCAAGCATGAAGGTGAAGATAAGAAATTTAACAGGTCCAAGGTGGATCATAGTCCAACAGGTACAACAGTAGTGGAGTTGTTGTGATCAATCTCCAAGTGGGATATTGTTGGTTTTGGAGCTTGATTATCATCATGATTCAAAGGTATTGTTTCATCCATGTTTGGACCCCATTACATGATGAGGGGTCCAGGGGAGGGGGAGAGAAATTTTATAGCCTCCCCTGGTAGGGGTTCAGGGGAAACACCCCTGAAGAGAATTTTTTGGGAAAATTTCCTTGTAAAATATTGTAATTTCGTAGTCAATCTGGACTGTTCATTATAAGGTCGCAAATATGACGGTAGAATTTATGTTAGGATTTGTTTTCCCTAGAAATGAAACCCTCTTTTATGAGGGAATTTTATTGTGGTTGTGTATGTAATTGAATATTGTATTCTGAGAGAGGAGACTGTGAGATAAATAAGAGGAAGTTACAACAGGTATGTTGTAGGTTGTATCCCTTCATTTCTTGAATAACAATAAAGGAAGGACCTGGTAATTTTTCAGGTGGATGTAGCCCACACTGGGTGAACCACGTATATCTGTGTCTCTATTTTATTATGTATCTTTTGTGTTTTATTTCTGCATTTGTTTTATTTTATTACTTTGTGATCCTATTTTTTCTAATAAGATAGGGTGCTTTTATGGTGCCATACACCCTAATATAAGTATCGTTCTCCATAAGGTATTAATCCCTAATGTTTTTTTTCTGAAATCTATTTCTTTCTCAATCATACATGGGGTTGGAGTGAAAAATATAAACTCATACAGAGGAGCCAAAAAGTGCTCACAGATCTTCTAGTGTTTTGTCTTGTACTTGTGCTCCTAGAGCACTTTTTAGTATATGTGAATGGATTCATCTGATGGTTCCCATTTCCACCCCATCTTTGGGTATTGGTGGGCTATGAACATGATGTCCATGAGGTATCAAGACATGTGGAAACTCAGGAAAGTTACCAGCTAAGATTCTACAACTGCATCGATGGCTTCTATCAGGTTGGTTGATAAGATATCATCCTAGTTAAATGATAATCCTTTGTCTGCGCAGTAATAATTCAGAGGCATGTATGACAAGGATAACTAGGAGGCATATTTATCCCCATATAGCTTGCATAGCATGGCTACCATGTATGGATAAGGATTCCTTACTATCATTGTAGGGTACCCTCCCCTGGGTCTAAGTTTGAATTGCTTGTATGGCTTGTACCACCTAGGGAATAACTCTTTTTTTATGTAATTGAATTTAGAGAGAAGTTTGTTTTCCGGTTTCTTAGTCCCTTTCTTGAGATGATAGCATTTTTCTAGGTATTTAGGTCAAAACAATGCTATGGGTTCCCTTCTAAATTTATAGACATATATATTCCCCAAATCTACGTGCTTCAATATCCAAGCGATGGCGTCAGTGCAAGGGAACACAAAAACAAGGGCCACTACTATGAATATTCTAGACCTTCTAATGTTCTTGAAGATATTAAGTTCATCCTAGTCTTTGACATCAATGGAGAAGTTCTATTTTTTTAACATTTGATACACATTGCCCCATCTGAGTGCATCCCCTTCCTTGTCTAAGATTCCAAAGGTGTCATCATACATGGAAACAAGAGTGTATAGTTCATATTCAATCTGTCAACCACTTTTGAAGGCCTCTTTGGTAGGTGCCTTAATGGTTTTTTTATTTCTCAAAGACATGTTTGAACCTACAAAGTAGAATTGTGATTAGTGTAAAGAAACACATAACTAATCTAAAAAAATAATTTGTCTAAGTATCTTCAAATACCTGAGGATTCACTTTAGATGATGTTAGGTGGAAGATCGTCATCCGATGAAGAAATTATAATAGAACGCATTTTGAGAGATTAGGTGAGAGCTAGAAAGGAAACCAATTTGAAAGAGGTTCAAAAGGTCAAAATCAGAGCAGTTATGATTTGTTTCAAAGGGGTTGATGTTAGCTTATCTAATGAATTGGCATGTAAGTTGGAAGAGTTAATGAAAAGATCTCTGATGGAGATCGAATAAGTTGGTGACAAGAACTCCAATAAGCATAGAAATAGTTTGTGAAAAAAAAATCGATAACATCAGGAAAGATCATGGGGAAACCTCTAAAATAGAATATAAAGGTTGAGTGAAGTTGAGCTTGCAAGTGAGAAGATATTCAAAATCACTAGATCAGATAATTTGTTGCTAACTCCTCCAAAGTGATCAGAGGATTTGGTGCTAACTCCTCCAAAGTGATTGGAGGAGTTAGTGTTAACTCCTCCGATGGCTCCAGATATTTTAACGTGAAAGTTTTTGACTGTGGATTTTTTGTTGTGTTTTTCAGCCAGAATCCTTTAAGTTTTCAATGGGAAAGGTGCACCTTTCCGGAATTGTTAGAATATTTCATTTGGAAACTTATAAAGAGGATGTTATATCTCATGGAATGGATTTTGGTTAATATAATCGTTTCGAGATCCAAACCCTAGTGGTATGGCTAAGTACCAAAAACCTCGGAGTTTTGTGGATGGAATCTAGAGCTATTTGTGCAAATTTGATAGGGATTGGTTTTAAAAAAAATCAAAATAGTACCAACGGTTTGCAAGAGGGAAATAATATAATTGTAACGCTAGAAGAGGTGGAGAACCATTGTCATGAAATTCGTGGGGACTAGGGTCTTTGGTTGAATCAAATATGACCATCGAAGAAAATGAAACCCTAACCCTGGAATATTTTTCCAACAAAAGGAAAAAGAGGGAAAGAATAGATTAGGGCTTACTAGGATATTCGATGACATATGGCGAGTAATCGATAGTTCCACTCATTCCTTAGGCAAGCCGATGGAAAATGATTTGACCTTTTATTTTGGTCTCTCGATGAAAAAATGGTGAAGGTATGGGGGGATAGTTTTCTGTTGCACATATGTTGTCATTGATGTCAAAATGAGCATGTACATGGTCAATTATATCCAAATAACAGACAGAGGAATTTGTGAAAACATGAAAATAGAATTGTCGAAGGATCGAAGGACGAAAGGATCAATGACGTAGAAAAGGATAAATGGTGCAGAAAGTGTGGCACAAAGTATGGTGCATAGATAGAGGAAGTCATGAAAGGATGAAAACATAAGCGCATAGAAGGATCGAAGGTTGAAAGAAAAGATTGTGCAATAGACGTTCTATGGCGAAGGTGACTGAGTCTTCTAGGGATGCACACAAAAAAACAAGATGACCTACAACAAAGTTCATAAATGAAGTGCAATGGAGTGAACTATGATAGATTCCCTTATCCATGATTGTAGAATGGATCAGAGGGTGTTGGTGTTGCAGCACGAAGATGGATGTGTAATGATCGCAAGGTTCCTTGAGCCAGTGCAATGAATGGCGTAGTAGAATGTGACGAGATGAAGTCGAGGAGACAAGTGATGGATTTTAATGCAATGGAACATGTGGAAGTTTGGCAATCAAGTGAGCGAGTCACCAGGGAGAGTTAATAGTCTGGTAGGGTGACTAGGTGTGCACACTGTAGGGAAAGTATGACAGATTGATGACTTGTGACTCGATACTTGTTCTCAAAATTCTGCATAGTGGGCGCTCTATAAACAAAAATGACAATTATTGCATCAATTTTGTTGGAGATAATTTGGAGCTCATTTGTTAGAATATTTGATCCATTTGATTTAGTTAAAGGATGTCCAACCATAACTGAACAAGAAATATTTTAATTTAAATAGAAGTATGTCCACATATAACTAATTGGACCTTGATCTGGCCAAGATATGTGCACAATATAATTTTCATGTGTCCACATACTTTATTTAGAAAAACGTTTAACCAACACGACTTTGATTTGGTCAATATTTGTCCACAATACAATCGTTATGCATCCACATGCAAGAAGTGGAACTCAATCAAAACGTTATAAATGGGGATGCGCTCTGATCGAATATTCCACTGAAATGAGAGGGACGAAGGTATTGTAACTATTCAAATGAACTGAACTATGGATTTGTCAGTTTATACTTGAAGTAAAGAGAAAAGACTTGAAAAGTTCTAGTTGTGTAACATTTTTTTTTAATTGAAGATAGTGTGGCAGGGTGGTGCTAGGGTGTGTTGAATCTCACTGAGGATTGGATTCCTCATCATTTGCAATAGGTTGGTTCCTGAGAATATTGGATTCCTAATCATATGTAACAGGTTGGTTCCTGAGAGGATCAATGTCCTCATTTTCTATGACATTTTAGTGTCTGAGAGGATTGGTGTCCTCATTATTTGCAATAGGTGGGTGCTTGTTGAGATGAAAAAATATAATTTGTAAGTTGGTTCTTGTAGAACATTAAGAAAGATTTTATGTGGTTTTATCCTGCATTGGGTTTCCACGTCAAACATTTTGGTGTATTATGTTTTCTATGTTGTTTGATTTATGCATGCATTGGTGATTAAGTAAGCAATTATAAATAATTATAAATTATTGAAAGGAAAGAAAATGCAAAAAATGTTATAATATTGATTCACCCCCCCCCTCAGTATGGTTGTGAGTCTCAACATTTGGTATCAGAGCAAGTTCCTTCAGTAACAACCTAACAACGAGAATGTTAAGAACCAAATATCAATATAGTGTAGAAAAACCTCAGAATAAGTACTCAACACCTTGAGAAAGAGAGAAATTCAGATAATAAGCCTCTTCGAGGGGGAAACCTCCTTATTCCCACATAAATGTCCAATTACAATATGATTCCAAATGAAAATGTCTCATTGGTCTATATAGGAGACTAGGAGGTACAATTACAACTAATGGACTCAAGCCAACATAAATAAAATAACATTACTAATGTAATATGCCCCAATTAGGGGGTAATGAGACACTATTTAGGGCTTAACAGAGAAGGAACATCACACAAAAGTATGTTGATTCAAGATTCCTCCTCTTCTCCAACCAGACCTCCTCTATTCAATGGAACAAATTTTTCCTTTGGGAAAATCAGAATGAATACCTACTTGATGTCTCTTGGTATGAATTCTAGTAGATTGTGGTAGATGGTTATAAAATCCCAACAACTCTTCCAACTAATGAAGGTGGTAGGAAAAAATACTAAAACAATGCAAGAGTTGTGAATGTTATCCAAGGTGGACTTGCAGAAATAGAATTTGTTAAAGTGATGAAATTGGAATCCGCAAAGGAGATATGGGAAAAACTGGTAAAAATTTATGAAGGAGATGAGAAAGTAAAGTTGGTCAAACTTCAATCTCACAGAATGCAATTTAAAATCCAAAGAATGAGTGAAGATGAAAATATTGTAGGTTTCTTTCTTAGAGTGGATGAAATTGTAAACACCATGGAAGGGATAAGGGAGGAGATTAAAGAAGCTATGGTGGTTCAGAAGGTACTAATATCTCTTCCCTCAAGACTTTATGCAAAGGTGTATGCTATAGAAGTAATGAATGAACTAGATAAACTAAATATGGATAGGCTCCATGGAATTCTAACTACTTATGAGATGAGGATGAGGAAAGAAAAACTAGATCTAAAGAACATAGTCTTCAAGGAATTTGTCAAATCGTCAATATCTCAAGATCATGATTCATCATAACACTTCTCAGATGAAGAAGAAACTAACTTTGTAAGGAAATTGAAGAGGGGCTCTAGAAAGTATAAAGGTATGTTACCATTCAAATTTTTTAATTGTGGTAAAGTTGGTCATTTTGCATCTAAATGTCCCTTCAAATAAAATGACACCAATGAAAAAGAAAGAAAAGGTGAGGATAAAACTAAGGAGTTTAAAATGAAAAATACTTTTAAAAGGAACAATTTTTATTCAAGAGAGGATACCAGCAACTCTTCAAACACTGAAGAAGAATAATATGAGCCAAATACAACTCAAGATGAAAAAATTCTCATGGCTTTGGAGAAAAAAAAATATTATCAAGGAAAATCAAACAAAGAAGAGTGTGAAGTTGTAGTAGACATGGAAGGAGAACTCATTAGTTCTTTGGAGGAAATCTCCCAACTCAAGAAAAATAATAGTTACAATTTTATAAAGAAAAAGACATTGAGATCAATGAAGATATAGTCATCTTAAAAATCCATCTGGAAGAGGAAAAAAGAAAGGAAGAAATATTGATGAATTAGATAAAAGAAAAGGAGAACATCTGTGACAAACTATAAGAAGAAATAGTTTTCTTAAGAAAATATCTAGAGAAGTCCAAGAATCAAATAAATATAAAATTCATAAGAGGATATGAAATACTAGATAACATTCTTATCAATCAGAGATCATCAGATGACAAGACACGACTGGGATATAATGAAAGTTTGACCATTTGTCAAAAGAGAGTTAAGAATCAACATGCCAACTACTGACAAACCCACAAGCTATGTCAATTATCTTAAGAGAAATAAAATTCGGACTAACAAGTCAGGAAACGATAAGAAGAAGTAGTCAGAACTGGATCAACCCAATCATGCAAAAAAATATGAAGCGAGGAAGCAACAAATGCCTGAATATTATCAAGTTGGCGGATAAATACCAATTCCTTCAAGTAATTTTTTCATTCCAAGGAATCCAAACTTTGTCTATGGATATTGTTTCACTTATGGTAAATTTGGACACAAGGTTGTGAGTTGTGGGATTTTTAGACATAACAAAAATGTAGGAATGAGATTCAATAAACCTCGAGTGGCTATGTTTCAAAGTTATTTCAATAATTCCTTCTCCCCTTTACTAAATGACCTTGAGTGCAACATATGCAATAATTTTGGACATAAGGAAAATGAATGCAGAAGCAAGATGCCTCCTATCTTCAAGTAAGACAGAAAAAATATTTTATCAAGGTTTGGAGGAAGAAAATAAGTAAAAACTAAAATTGTGGACTAGCACTTTATGCCAAGAATCAAGAAAATCAATGGTATATTGACAGCGGCTACTCCAAGCACATGACAATAGACAAGAGTAAGTTTGAATTTTAACTGAAGAAAAATGTGTTAATGTTACTTTTGGAAACAATGCTCCAGCTAGAATTAGAGGAAAATGAATCGTCGTATTAGACGAAGATAAGAAGGGAAATACCAAAGCTCGGAATGTGTTGTGTGTATATGGTATGAAACATAACTTATTGAGTGTAAGTCAAATGTGTGACCAAGTACATAATGTTCTCTTTCATTCAAAATAATGTAAAGTAATGGATGTGAATACAAGGAAGACTATTGTAAAAGCAGTCAGAAAATTAGGGAATGTGTATGTCCTAGAAGAAGGAAGATAAAAATGTTGCATTGGTAAGACTGATGAGAGTTGGATTTGGAATAAAATACTAGGTAATATTAGTTTTAATCAGCTTGTTAATATGGGAATAAAGGATGTTGTATGATATATGCTTAAAATTTCCAAACCTGAGAATATTTTTTGTAGGTCATGTCAATTTGGAAATCATTCAAGAGTTGAATTCAAGGCAAGAGAACACTTCACCACTGGACCTCTTGAACTGATCCATACATATATTTACGGCCCTACTAGTACACAAGCACCATGAGGTGAAAAATATTTTATATTGTTGACTGATGACTATACGAGGATGACTTGGGTGGAATTGTTGAAGCATAAATTCGAGGATTTTGAAAATAAAAAAATATTCAAAGCATGGGTAGAAAATGAAATGGAATTAAAAATCAAATGTCTAAGGTCAGATAGAGGAGGATAATTTACTTCTGATGAATTCAATATTTTTTGTGAAAAACATGGGATCAAAAGGCAGTTTTCTATTGCCATAACCTCTCAGTAGAATGGAGTAGTAGAAAGGATGAACAGAATAGTTCAAGAAATGGATAGGGCCATGCTTGATGAATTATAAGTACCCAAAACCTTTTGGCAAGAATTTTTTCAAAATTCTATTAACATTCTCAATAAATCACACATAAGAGTAAACAACAATAAAACCTCTTTATGAACTATGGCATGGCAGACCATCATCAATAAAGCACTTCAAATTTTTTGGAAGAAAATGTTACATTAAAATAAATGAAGACAACTTAGGTAAGCTTGATTCTAGAGATAATGAAGGTATTTTGTTAATATACTCATCCATAAGTAAAGGATAAAAGTGCTACAAAAAAAAGATCCATAAGATAATTGAGAGCATAGACGTAAAGGTAGATGAGGGACCACTTCATCCAGTGAGACATCAGCTCCATAATGATCAATATGATGAATCAATTAGAAATGAGTTACAAGACAATGGAATGGACGAGCAATATGAACAAGAGGATTCAGAAGAAGAGGAGAGAATGAAAATATCATAGCCAAAGGCCCCATCAAGTTATGTTCAAAAACATCATCTAGAGATTCATATTCTTGGAAACAAAGAAGCGGGTGTACAAAATACAAGAAAACTAATAGATACATCTATTTCTGCAAATTTTTCACTGCAATCCATGAGTGAACCACAATTTTGTGCAAGCAAGTCAGAATGACCATTGGGTCAAAGCCATGAATGAAGAACTAGAACAAATAGAGAAAAATAAGACTTGGGATCTAGTCCCAAGACCCAATGACATGAATGTAATTGGAACTAAATGGGTATACATAAACAAGTTGGATGAAGATGGATAGATAGTTAGGAACAAGGATAAATTAGTATGCAAAGTGTATGCTCAAGTAGAAGGCATGGAATTTGAAAAAACATTTTCCCTTGTTGCAAGAATTGAAGCAATCAGATTGCTTTTTTCATTTGCATGTTACAAAAAGTTCAAAGTTTATCAGATGGATGTTAAATCAGACTTTTCAAATGGATACCTAGAGGAAGAAGTTTATGTGGAGCAACCAGAAGGTTTTTAACTAACTAACAAAAAGGATTATGTTTACAAATTAAGGAAAGCTCTATATGGGATAAAACAGGCTCCAAGAGCTTGGTATTATAGATTGGATAGGTATTTGCACCAGCAAGTATTCAAAAAGGGAACTATTGATAGCAACTTATACATCAAGGATGAAGGTAATTATATGTTAATTACTTTAGTGGATGTTGATGATATTATTTTTTGCAGTAACATTGAAATAATGAGTAAGACGTTTGCAGTTGCAATGCAACAAGTGTTTTAGATGTCCATGTTAGGAGAACTCTCCTTATTTATTGGCTTATATATTCATCAATCAAAAAAAAGGAATTTGCATTTCTCAAAGTAAATATCTTGAGGAAATCTTGAAGAAGTTTGTCATGGAAAACTACACACCAGTAAGCATTCCCATGACTACCAGTTGCAAACTCAACAAGGATGATGATGCTCTAGAAGTATATCAAGCCATGTATATGTCTATGATAGTAAGTTTACTCTATATCATAGCTTCAAGGTCTCAAATCATACAAGCAGTGGGTTTGGTAGGAAGGTTTCAAGCCACTCATAAGGAAACTCATGTTCTTGCAATTAAAAGAATATTTAGATACTTGCAAAGCACTGTTGGTTATGGCTTGTACCCAAAAGACACAAACCTCATTCTCAGAGCTTATATAGATGCATACTAGGTAGGAAGTATTTTTGATATAAAAATCACCAGTGGAGGTGCATTCTTTCTCTAACAGTTGTTTAGTGTCTTGGCTTAGAAAGAAAAAAACTTTCATTTCTCTCTCTACAATTGAAGCCGAATAGATATATGCATCATCCTTATGTACTCAAGTGTTGTGGATTAAAAAAAATCTCAAGGATATTCAAGTTCCTTGTGATCAACATGTATCCATCATGTGTCACAATACAAGTGTTATTAATCTCTCTAAAAACCATGTTCAACACTCTAAGACTAATCATATACCAATCAAATATCATTTTCTCAAAGAACAGGTTCAGGATCAAGTGGTCAAATTAGAGTATAATCCTTCCAAAGAGAATATTGCAGATATTTTTACCAATCCATTACCAAGAGAACCCTTTGAGTATGTAACACACCCAGCCACAGGCCAGGCATGTTAGCTGCAAGTCCCTTCTCTAGACCAGCTCGATCCCTGCTCTTGTTTTTCCCAACAGGGAATGCATGAAAATTTCTCATGAATTGATCAATATTTAGTCTAATTATATAAACTGTGAAGCATACGACATGCACAATAATACACAACAATCATGCTTATTCTAAATATATAAATATATATTGAATTCAATGATAATTACATACACAACGGAATAATTCATACACAGGTAATTAATACTATAACATAGAGCACTTATATTTTATAGAAGAGAACCACCGACTGACTTCAGACCAAGGACATCCCACCCAACCGTAGACATTGTTGTTCCAAGTCTCAACATAAATGTCACCCCCTATCCAGGGCTATGAATCCACAAGGACGGTTCCAAAGTGTTACTCAGCTTCCCAAACTAGTCAGCACTCAAGCTCTCACAGCCTTCTCCAGCACTCACAGCAATCTAAGTACCTATCTCTCTTCTACCCATCCTGCACCACCCAAGATAATGGACCTCCACCCTTCTCTGCCACACAATCCCTCAGGTAGTCCTTATCCTTCCAGGACTCTAGTGAAACTGGTCCAAATTCTCGCAGTTGTGATAAAATTTGGACATAGGCCAAGCATCTCAGACTTGTAGGCCTCAAATCATGCTTGGATTACACCAACACTCTCTACAGCCAACAATTCCATGGCTGCACTTCAGTAGTTCATCTCCCTTTCCTGAGCCAAGACACGGATGAGGAAAATGAGTGAGTGAAGAAAATGAATGGAGTGTAGACTCCATGAGAGAGGGTGAACAGTGAAAAATTTGGGTCAATGAACATGTGAGGTTACCAACAACAACACCAGAATAGGGACTCGAATGAGAGTGAGCAAAGGAAAAAAAATGAATGAGGGAATTAGCCAATGGGAGAACCCATTCACTAGACCAGGGATGGGTTTCTGTAATTCGTGCGGACCAAGAACCTCTTTTCCTTCCCCCAAGAAGCTTACATAATTTATTCCCCCCCCTCCCGACATTAAACAAAATGGGTAATTAAAACATGAAACCATATCCCCCTATAACTCTAGTCCTTGTCCATCTAGTAGCCAGTGAGGTATTTATTATTAATAATGATCAAACATTACATTTCTTAGGCACACTGGCCATTTAATATTTTTTTGGGTACTCTATCCTCTCAACAATGTAAAAATACATTATTTAATATGGGGGCTCAAAACCCTGGGTGTTACATCCCCTCCCCCTTATTTTGGCATTGTCCTTAGTGCATATACAAAACAAGAATCAAAATTCCAAAATTTATTCAAAAATTTGTGGGCACTTTTCCCACATGGAATCTTCATGCTCCCAAGTAACATCTTCAGGACCATAGCAAGTCCATTGAACTTTTACCATCTCTATAACTTGATTCCGAAGCATTTTGACTTTTTGTCCAATATTTGCACTAGCTAGACCTAGAAGTCTCCCTCTGTCTCTACCTGAATCAGATTCCAATCAATAACATGGTTAGGATCTTGTACATATTTCTTTAGCAAAGAAACATGAAATACACTATGCACATTCATGGAAACATACAATGCAATCATGTATGCAACTGGCCCTATTTTGTCCAATATCTCAAATGGACCACAGAATCTAGCTGCGAGCTTTGTACAACTACCCAACTTCAAAGAGATCTTCTTGGGCTTTACTTTCAAAATAGCATGCTCCCCCAATTTAAACTCTCTTTTTTTCCTATTCCTATTGGCATAAACTTTATGTCTATCCTGAGCTACCTTTAAATTATTCTTAATATTAACCATGTGGTCTTTCATCTCCTTGAGAAACTCTGGCCCAAGTACCACTCTATATACAGGTTTGTCCCAACTTAATGGAGTACAACATTTCCTACCATAAGAGGCTTCAAATGGGCTCATCTTCAATGAATATTGATACCCATTATTATAGACAAACGCAACCAAGTGCAAGTAATATTCCCACTTAGATGGCTTATCCATCACATACATTCTCAACATTTCTTTGATTACTCGGTTGACTCCCTCTATCTTCCCATATGATTGTGGATGGTATGTTGTGCTAAAGTTCATATTTGTACCAAATCCTTTAAATAATCCCTTCCATAAATTTGAAGTAAACTTAGTATCTATGTCTGAGACGATCGTCCTAGGTATCCCATGCAACCTAGCAATTTCCTTCATGTGAATTTCTGAAATATTAGTTGTTGTATGAGTTGTTTTTACAAGAAAAAAATGAGAAACCTTGGTCAATTTATCAACCACTACCATGATTGAATCATTTTGCCTAGTTGTCCTGGCAACTTTGTTATAAAATCAATGGTTATTACTTCCCATTTATTCTCTAGAATTGGTAATGGTTGTAGCAAACCCACTGGGTATTTATGCTCAACCTTTAGTCTATTGCATTCCATACATATGGTGATGTAATCAACAACGTCCTTTTTCATCCTCGGCCAAAAGAATTGGATTCTTACTATTGTAATTGTTTTCTGGTAATCGAGATGTCCATCATATGGAAAATTATGCATTTATTTTAGTACCAGATTCCTAAGTTCTCCAGAACTAGGAACAAAATTTTGTTTTTATGCATAAGTAATCCATCTTCCTTTATCACATACTCTTTCATTTTATGTTTTACATCCTCTTGCTGCAAGATTTTATTTACATGTAGGTAATGTCGATTTGTAACAACAACATCTAAAACTATTCCCTTTAGGTCCGACTGATGCATACTGACAGTTATAGCATGCATGAGATGCACCTATTTACTAAATGCATCAATAACTTTGTTTTATTTTCCCTTCATATGCTTGATATCAAAGTCGTATTCACTTAAAAATTCAATCCATCTTGTTTTCCTGGCATTCAAAGTTGGTTGTTCAAAAAGATACTTCAGACCATTGTGGTTTGTTCTTAATTTGAATTTGTTTCCCATGAGATAATGCCTCCACATATTCAAAGTGTGAACAATGGAATCAAGCTCTAAGTCATGTGTGGCATATTTCCTCTCATTCTCTTTAAGTTTTCTTGAATCATAACAAATTACATGTCTATTTTGATTGAGGACTCCACCAAGTCCTTCCTTGCATGAATCTGTACATACCACAAAACTTTCATTTGGATCAACAATTTTTAGCACAGGCGCACTAGTGAATAACTCCTTCAACAATTTAAAGTTCTCTTCACATTTGGTTGTCCATTCAAATTTAATTCCCTTATTTTGAAAATAAGTGATGGGATAAGCGATCTTAGAGAACCTTGTTATCAACATTTTGTAGTAACCATCCAACCCCATAAAAGATATGACTTATGAAACATTCATTGCCACTGGCCATCCTCTAATGGATTTGATCTTCTCTGGATCCAGTGCTATACCCTGTTCTGAAATAATGTGCCCCAAGTAATGGATCCATTCTTTATAAAAAGAACACTTACTTAGCTTGGCATACAATTGTTGTTCCCTCAACACTTGGAATACAAATCTTAGGTGATGTTCATGGTCTTCCTCTGAATTAGAATAGACAAGTATGTCGTCCAGAAATACTATGACAAATTTATCCAAGTAATATTTTAATATTCCATTCATTAAGCACATAAAGACAACTGGTGCATTGGAAAATCCAAATGGCACCACTACAAATTCATAATGCCCATACATGGTTCTAAAATCTTTCTTATGGATATCTTCTTCTTTGATTCTTACCTAATGGTATGCTGATATCAAGTCTATCTTGGAGAGTATATTTTCCCCTCTTAGCTGATCAAAGAGGTCATCAATTATGGGCAAAGGATACTTTTTCTTTACTGTAGACTTATTCAGTTGTTGAAATTCAATACACGTCCTCAAGCTTCCATATTTCTTTTTGACAAAGAGTACAGGTGCTCCCCAAGGTGAAATTCTTAGGCGTATGTACCCTTTCTTCAGTAGCTCCTCCAACTGCATTTGTAATTATTTTAACTCTGGTGTGCTCATTCTGTAAGGTGTTTTTGACACCAGGAAAACTCCTGGAAATAGGTCAATAGAGAAATCTATTTACCTTTTTGGTGGACACCCTGGTATTTTTTGGAATGCATCCTCGAATTCTTTTAGTACTGAGAAATATTCAAGGCTTGGACCCTTTGTCTCTTCTGGCTCCTCCACATGGGTTGCATACAACTGACACGCTTTTCTGAAACATCTCTTCAGTTGTAAGGCTGAAATATCCCTTATAGAGATGGGTCTTGGTACACTTTTCATAGTGCTTTGTTTTCCATCTCCATCAAGACATCTAAAAGTATTTCTATGAAAATCTAGGACAGCATGATTCATTTCCAACTAATTGATACCAATTGGAATATCATAAGACCCCAATGGTATGATATTCAGATCAGCACTAATGTTCACACCATTAAGACTTATGGAACAAATTATGACCATATCATGGATTCTCCTTTTGGTTCCAGTGGCTAGCTGAACCAAACTTGATTTCCGAAGCTTAATTTTCTCCAAATGTAATCTATCCACTATCTTAGGATAAATGTAACAATGAATTTCTCCTGAATCAATTAAAATAGCAACAGACTGATTAATGTTCTTACCTTCTATCAATGGGTCCTAAATCCATTTAACTCAACAGCAGGAACCAAACCCGCCATCGAGGCCCAATTAGACTCTGCATTGTTTGATAGTGGAATGGTTCTCTAGATCTTGCGATCTGAACAATTAATCGATGGGCTTTACGTAGTGATTTGACCTAATATCTTCTCGTGAAAAATCCTTCTTCAGCATGAACGTTCTCTTTTTTGTATTTTCTCTTATAGGTGGGTCTGATACAAGAAATGTAATGGTATAAACCAATTGAGTAACAAAGGGGAAAATTTTAACTACTGAAGAAGGCTGAGCTCGGGATAACCCTTGTGCTTAAGCATACAGACAATGATTCTCACACCTATGACAATCCTAGTATTAATACATTAACTTGTTGGTATTTCAATTATTGACTGAGATACAATTATCGAAGAAAACATACATGCAATAAAAAATGGCAAGAAAAATAGTTTCCTTAGTTCTAATCATTAATCACACATTAACACAACATATTTATTTCCACCATTAAAGACAAGAACTATAAAACATTGAATCAACTAACTTATCAATAGATTTAGAAACTCTTACTCTTTACAACATTCATTCATGAGACAAAGTCAGAAATAATTCCTCCTTAGATCTAATCACACACACCTTTGATGAAAAACGGAAACTTGTCTCTAGTCCTAAACATGACTTCTCAATTAAGGTAGCTCTAAAATAGTTCTTTACAATTCCAAAAATGAGGGTCTTTTCAAAAACCATCAACCCTTCTAACAGGTCAATCCTCTTATTTATAACAAATTGTTAACTAAAAACAACTATCAAAGTGCAAGCTAAGTAAAATAAAACATTGCCTCATGGTGCTTTCATCTCTCAGTATTCTATAAGTCATCAAATGATTTCACTTGAGTGGATGACTCTTCTCATACTTCGACCATTTGACGAAGATATCCTCACATGTGTTGGCATATGGGAATCTGTGTTGGTCCATCGGGGCCGAAAGAATCTCATTTATTTCCACTTCTCGTTCCCAATACTTGACTACTTTAGCACTTAATTGTTGTAACATTGTTTGAGCCTTGATCAGGTGCTCCATAAACTGTTGTACTTGACCTGGCACCATGTTTTCCACCTTTTCTATATCTGCAGTCCACAATGAGTCTTGTTCTACTCGTAGTTTGACTATGTCATGCAAGTCGACAAAGTACTCAGGTGTGTCGAATTTTGGGAGACCGATGTCTCTCATCGCCCGATCGATCTTGGTCCAACTCCTTTCGTAATCGACCCATTTCTCTTGGATATCCTGATGAGGTTCTTGGGCCATCTTCACCCAATATTTTGTCGACTTCCTTATATGCTCGATGTTGTTGTCCCTTAGGACCTGAATGTCGTGCTCTTCGGCGTCTCAGCCCTTTTGAACCGTGTTGATGTAATCAATTCTTTCCACCACTTGGTGGGCTTTCTCATACCATATTTCCATGTCCTTGCACGTTTCTAGTGCCATAAGGTTGTCTTCTTGGAAATCGTCTATCCCAGTAGTGAAAAGGTGTCGCTCACTCGTGAATTTACTATAGGCATCCTGGAACTCGCTTCTCAAGAACACTATGGCCTATGTGGAGTCCTGATAGTATTTCACCAAATGGCGCAGATGCTCCAACTCCTTTAGTGCATTGGTCATCTCATCTTCATATTTCTTTGATCTATCTAGGGTGGCATCTATGATCACCATCCCTGCGCTGATGAGCTTAGACATCTTGGCATGCTCTGTGTTGATCAACTTTTCCTCTTTGGTGATGAGGATGGAACTGTCCAGAGTAAGCCTCATCTTCTTAGTGGTTCTCTTCATGATGGATTTCCTCTTTCAGTCATAGGCGATGGCTTGTATATCGATGACCTCATCCACAGTTTCAGGGATTTGTTTCTCTCCCCAAGTAAGAATGTTCCCCATGCTCTCGACTGTGTATATCTGTTCAACACTGGGTTCTTTAACCTCTTCTGTATCTCCCGAAATTTTGGTCTTTGTTTGTTGCTCATCGGGAGGTAAAGTACTAGCCAAAATTGATGAATCAGGGGCATGATSGGTACTTACTTGATAATCGGTTGTCGAGATGATGATTTCCTGTTGTGTAATTTCTTCCCMTTGTTCACCCAATCCTGGCTCATCCCTCAAGTTGTCCATTAGGATTCTCAGTGTGTTGAGTGGCTCAGTGTCCAAGGAAATTTCCACCTCACACTCGTTATGTGGACTTCTTTGAATTGGAGCATCAAGACCTGGGGTGAATKCTTTCTTATGTTATGTTTCCTCTTTGATTTTCACTGGAGTGACCAGGAACACCTCTGATCTCTCCTCATCGGTGTAGATGCTTATTAGATCAAACATGGGATTTGTTGTACTTTATCTCCCTAATGTCCTCGCTATCTCAGACTGAGCCGAAACGCCCCCTGGTGATGGAATTGAAACTTTAGGGTTATCTGACCTGGTGGTTTCTTCAATTTGTATCATCTCTGGGTCACTTGATCCTCCTCGACTTTCGATTGGGTTGTCAGTAGGAACCCTTTWCATCTCTACGAAGTCTAGTTCATTATGCAGATGATCAATTACTCTTTCTGCCTTTGTCATTAAGCGCGGACCCCTTGTTGTGCCTCTGGTGTCAAGAACAATCCCCTTCCCTGCACCTCTATTGTCTCTGACGCTCTAACTTATTCCCTGGCTCTAAGGGCCTCTTGATTTGAATGTTCTATTGTTTCCACCTAATCATCCATGATCACGGCCTTGCACCTGATCATAGTTGGGTTGTCCATCCTCTGTGTTATAACCCTATAATTCATAGTATCATCTGGTGACTGGAAATTTTTCACTCTGGGTGTATTTTGGTTTGCAAATAATATTTCATTTCTGCAAATTATTTTCAAGGAAAGGAAAAGAAAAGAAAATTCATGATTTTTTATGCTGAGTGTTTTTTCCTAACCCCATGGTAACAAAAGCAAAGGGAAGCAGTGCACCAAACCCTCAAAAAGGTCATTAAGCCTAATTTTTTCCTCATATACTACATTCGCACCTGGAGAATAAAGAACGTGCTTAGATCGATGGTCGATCTAGCGACGTGTAGATCAATGGTTGATAGTGTATTTCGGACCCCCTCGACTATTCTATTTTTAACGGGGGGGGGGTCTGGAATAGTGATTAAAAAGTGCGCACATATCTACATTTTTCATGGAGGCACGCAGATGGATGGTCTACAGGAGATTCCGAACCCCCTTGATCGTTCTGCCTTTAACGATGAGGGGGGGCGGGGGGGGTCCGGAATGAGGCAGGTTTTTTCCAGCGGGCCCTATCCCAACGTGTCATACATCCATTGCACTAGGCCTCCTTCACTCCATTCTACATTCTTCATCCACACTGCGCCTGTCAGTTCCTCGCCCCTCATTCCTTCACCCCTTCGCCAATCTTACCCCTCCATGAATAAATAGACTCAGGATAAAAACATTAGGTTAATATTTATGATTAAACCTGTTAATAATAAATTAATTATTAATTAATTAATAATTGAGTTAGTGTGTTAGTAATTAATCAATTGTTAATTAATTAAATTAATAATTAGGTTAGAGTTTGATTAAATAAAATACAAATAAAATATAATAAAAAAATATAAACAAAACATAATAAAATACCAACAAAACTAATTACAAAACAATTAAAATATAATAAAAAACAAATTAAAAGAAAAAAGAAAACATATAAAATAAATAAAAATTTAAAAATATAACAAATAAAACATGAAAACATATTAAAACAAAAACCAAACGAAACTAAAAAACAAAATGAAAAATATAATAATTAAAATAAAGTAACAAAACATATAGTAAAATAATATTAAAAAAATATTAAAAACTAAAACTAAAAATTAAAAACATAAAAAATTACACTACCCTAAGTCTACCCACCCAAATACCCTCGGACATTCATTACATAAATCAAAACAAATCAACGGTTACAAAAAATTTCGGACCCCCCCTCACCATCCAGAGTTTAACAAGAGGGGGGGGTTCGGAATGGTTTTTTTCCATTACCACCCCCCGGAGAGGTGTTTCCCTCACATTCCAGCGGACCCCTCCCCCCCAAAAAAAACCTCTTACCACCTCAGGGGGGGGTCCGAAATACCACCCATCCCAAAAAAAACGCTTTTCTAATTTTTCACCCATTTTTGTCTGTTCAGCATGCCATCTTCCGAAGCCGATTCCGGGTGAACGAAAATGAATTTTAAGAAACCGAGAGAGATTTTTTTCTATAATAGGATGACGAACAAAAACCTCTCTCATTGTTTTCACAGGTTCCACGAGCAGGGAGAATCGAATCCATATTCAAGGCCCTTTTTTCCAAATTTTCATTTTTCCTTTACAATCCCGATTTTGTGGGAGCTGTTACGGCCAGTTGGAGGAGAATTTGGCGAAACCAAAGGAGGTGTTTGTCCATAACATGCCCATATACAATAACCTCCTTCAGTTTTTT
Organism: Picea sitchensis; assembly: GCA_010110895.2. Taxonomy (NCBI): domain Eukaryota; kingdom Viridiplantae; phylum Streptophyta; class Pinopsida; order Pinales; family Pinaceae; genus Picea; species Picea sitchensis. The sequence continues at coordinate 48,096 of SNQJ01S0035095.1, read as the reverse complement.
CCTAGGTGTCAGTGTTGAAGAGAAACAAATGTATGTTCGGACCCCTTTTTTGCATAAATTAGGCTCGTCTTTCATGGCAGACAGTTCCATATTTTGGGGGATTTGTTGCTATTTTTGGCTGAGGTGGTTAAAACCGACCCACACAACTTGTTGGGGGATCTCCCCTATTTATTCAAAGATTATTTTTAATGTAAAGGTTGTTGATTCTTGCACCCAGAAGGCTATTCTCTGTAACATTTTTCTGATTCACCAGGAATGCAAAGGGACTTTTTCACAGGATTCCTGTATGTTGATGTTTGGTGAAGTTTTCTTTATTCATTGAATGTGATTCCAATCAGTCTTCATTATGTTTCTCTCTTTCTAATTTTCAAAAGGATATTTAACTCAAAATTTATCCCTGATACTCTGTGCAGTGCTTTTGAGAATCTTAATGTTTTCCTCTGATACTACAATGAAGAAATTCTTGAATGTTTTTTTGTTGTAGTTGATTATCTTGTATGTTCCTTCTCTACATCATTTTATTTCTAAAATATCCAACATCTGCATTACCTTTCCCTATGTAAATACCTTATAAACCTGTGTTTAATTTCAAACTTGTCACAGACCCCATAGCCCAATGGTCTTATTTCGTTGTCTCAACCAGAAAACTCCAAGAACATATCATATTCTGCATAGTTAGCCTAATATCCTCTTCCAAAAAAGTTATACTAGACAAAGAGATCCCTCTCTGAGTCTTGGAGGGATAGATCCAAGACTTGAAGTGGTTTTGATGTTGCCTCTGTGACTGCCTCCGCAGCCTTGGGAAAATTACAGAGTGCTAACACTCTGCACCAACTTGTCCCAGTCCTGGGCGTTCTCTATGAAGACTTTGTCCTCAAACTTTTTGTGAGAATATGGTCAGTAGGATGACACTTGCGATGCATGTTGGAGTACCAGGCGTTTAGGGTCATGCTTGCAGAATCAGCCTGTAGGGAACCTAAATTCAAGTTGGATCATACCTTCTTGTTTGGCTTGAGCAGTATCCTTTACTAGATAGAACCATGCATGGAAAATGTAGGGTATGAAGGAACGTTTCTTGTCTTTGACCAATGTGGCATTTGTTGGCCCTCGACCAAGTTTTGAGGAAACATTGGTCAGGTTTGACCACCCTTTTTGGACTTCTATAGGTTGGTCGAAGATGGAGTGCCCAAGTGGAGCTGAGATCGTGGGATCTTACTTGATTTTTGGACCCGTCAAGGGGTTCATTAGGGTTTTGTATTAGGATTTATAGTATTCCAACCTATTGGCATAGGGGCAGACCTGGGGTTCACCGCTACAAAAACACACCAACAAAACCTTAACTATTGTCCCTTTTGGCAACACCTACAAAGCAGATGAAGTCTTACTCGAGGTAGAGGCAGGGGTGGTTGCAGGACTCAAATGTCTACAACCTTAGCTGGGACACAGATCTATGAATTTAACACCTTAACAAAGCACTTAACAGTTATAATTCCTCAATATTCAATGCAGCTAAACCCTAATAAATGATCAACGCAATATTCACACATATACAATAGATTCAATCACTAAGCATACTAACATAGATCAGATCTAGCATTCATTCACATTATTCAGCACTAATCTACCATATTAGATCCTTCTAACCATGTATTATAGCACTAAGCATTCAATCACATAGATAAAATAACAACCATAAAGCATATAGCAATCAAAACATAGGATATATGTGGTTCACCCCCACCCTGGGGCTACGTACACCAACTCTTCATCTTCTTTATTAGTTTCTTTCAATCTTCTTACATGCACAGAGCCTCAAAATCCTACTCCGCATAGGATAGGAGACCTGCACACACTCACTAGATCGTCCCTCCCCGAGATAAGTTACAGCACAAATCCTACATACAGTCACTTTCACTTATCCTTGCAAGTCTCACACAACATGCACAAAGCACTTACAACCATTACTTGCACTTAGCACAACCTGCAACTGACTAGTCATTGACTGTCTCTTTCTTACATCGCCTAGTCTTCTATTTATACATTACAAAAATAGGCCTAAGCATGGGTAAACCCATGGGTCGACATCCCTATACCCGTTACATAAGTCCAAAACCCAAAAATCCATAAAAAGGGGTCGATATCCTGTGATCTCTGCTTCGACTTGTGCTTCACCTTCGACAACCTGTCGAAGTCCAAAAAATATGTCAAACATGACCAAGAATCCTTAAAACTTGGTCAAGGGCCAATAGGCCCCCAACACTCACCTGTGACTCAAACTGAGTCACTCTAGTCTGGGTAGATCTGCTTCAAAAGCCTTGAGCTTGGCTCAGGCTGCTTCAACCTGTTGTTGTGCCATGGACTCCTTCTCAGTGAACTTTTGGATAACTGCTTTGTTGATAGGTCCCTCTAAGCAATGTTCGACTGCAGTGACGACTTGCTCTAGTTCTGCTCCTCGACCTTCGATCTCTGCGAACATTTGGCAAGCCTCATCCTGTATTGGTTGGAGCCTCTTAGTCACTTCCATGAATCTTCTCTGAATGGTGTGGACCTCTTGTTGAGTAGTGAGATGTTCTTGGGATTGCTTCATCCTCTCAACTGTTGACAGGGGCTTCAACTGCACTTGTATTGTTTCCACTTGTTGCTTCGCCTCCTGGATTTGTGACTCCAGTGCCTTCAATTCAGGATCCTCAGTGAGTCGCTCATAAGACTGGGCACTGCGATCACTTATTTGTTTACATTCCATGGTGAGGGCCTTGATTCTTTCAACTGCACTTCGAGCAGTTGTTTCTCTTTGATCTTGCACATCCTGTGGAGAGTTGGGCACTGTGCAGAGCTCTAAGTCTGTTATTCTTTGTTGTAGCTATTAGATAGATTCTATGATCTACGCTACTTGATTCTCTACTTGGTCTTCTACCTTTGTCTCTAACCCTATCACAGAGAGAAGTGCTCTGTCGATTGCTTCTTTGACTCCAAGTTTTTCTACAAGCAACTGTTCTTTTTCTTGATTGAACTGCACCCTCTCTTCTTCAAGCTTGCCTAGAAGGTCATCCTTCTCCTTTTGGGAAACTTGATGTTGCTCTATCATTTCTTCCTGGGCTTGCTTCAGGGGCCATTGTGGCCTGGTCATTCTCAT
>SNQJ01S0035095.1:27265-44372 GCA_010110895.2 Picea sitchensis | reverse complement strand
AGCAGGGATACAGAGGTATGTTGACCAATCCTTAGTTATATCCTTGAGGTCCTCCTCTATGAGCTTGTAGTATGATTGAAGCTTATTTGTATGCTTGTCTTCTCGTGCAGTGATATAGATGAAGTGTTGATATGAGCGGAATTTCATAAGGGTTTGTAACTGCTGCAAGGTGTTCAGCGTCATGTGAGGTTCATCTTCGATATCCCTCTTCAATTGGAGATAATATTTATGAAAGACCACGTTCAACTACCATTTATTTCCCATATCGCTTGAGTACCAGAGCGTAGTGAACTTCACAACAAGCAGCTCAAACGGCTCAATGTCCAGGAAGGTCGCACCTTCGAGTATCTCCCAAGAAATAAATGCGATGAGGATTAGGAGCCAGCTAAAGTGGAACTCGTAGCCCTAATCCTGAGCTTCGTGGTAGTATAATTCCATATGGTTGACCAAGAACTTCACCTAGTTCATCTAGATTCCTTATACACATTTCCCAGCAAGGCCAACAACAAATCCCATGACCTGTGTAGTTCTGTTCTTTCTCATGAGCTTTCCTATGATCAGCTAGAAGGATAGGTGCACTACGCCATTCTATATGGAAGATACCTTGTAGCCTTGTGTTCCCTTTTCTACATCACCATATGTATATTTTATCTTTTGTGCTAATGCGTGATCTGTAGCCTTCTCTGGATAGAAGTCTTGTAGGTCGGGTCCCTCCATGCTCAATCCAGTGATGCTATGGATCAGCGCTGAATCAAATGTGATGTGTCAGTATAGCCATAGGTAGCTGCCATGGTAACATGAGAGAAATATCTTAACATAGGCGTTAACCTCCTAGTGCCTTCAAAAATGTGGGATCTTCATTACATTAAAAAGGGTGGACTGTGCGAGGTTCATAGTCTACGGCTGGGGGATTATTTTCGTGTTCTTCCCCTTCGTCCTGGTCAAGTATTTATAAGGGGTGATCATACTATGGTTCTTGTGGTATCCTAGGTTGAAGTCGATAAACTTCAACGTCGCGATATTATCCTGTTGTGTTCTAACTGCACGTATCCCCTTCGGGAGGTATGCAGTAATCATGGTGTAATCAAAGTCCCTCGGGACGCCGTCATGACTCACTGAGTCGGCCAGAGGTGGGATGTATTTAGGTAATATGGTCGGGATTAACTTCATGTTCTCTAGGTCATCTCTGTGATTGGTTCTCTTCTCTGTTGTCGGTCAGGATGGTCTGGATCCGCAAGAAGTTAACGAAGAGGCTTGCACTCCTCTCACCGATGACGCTTGAATACCTGCAGACATTACTTTCCCGACCATAAGATCAATGAGAAATTCTTCGATGGCTTTATCTACAGTGCCGAGCTCATCAGACATGCACACTTAGATTAGATAACTCGATTGGATGAATGAGTGCGCAATGCAATGGAACAGGTGTCGATCTCAAATAAACACAGTGCGGTAGCAATGAGTTGGCTTGGATACAAGTTGCAAAATTGTTTTTGGTGCAACTGTCGATGCACTAAGTAGGCAACGGTGTAATGGATCTCTCCACCAGACGATAGGCCTTCATCAATGTGGTTATATCTGTTGTGGCACAGTCTCAATGGTCTGGTGGTGATATTTTTGGCCATAAATGTCGTTCTAACCGTTTGGGGTGTCGGTCTAACAGTTATATTGTTTCCAATGCTATATTTATTTGCCATGGTGAAGTGCCATGTGGTGTTGTTCTAATATCCCAACGAAGTTCCAGTTCTGAAAATTTTCCTTCTGTGAAGTTCCCTCTAAAACCTTCTGTAACTTTTCGACCTTTTCTCTCCTCTTACTGAGTTTTCTAGCCTTTTTCCAGGTGATCTTCGTCTTGGTATTCCTCTTTCCATTATGATTCTTGTCTTTTTTTGGCATAGTAACTTTGCGTTGTTGAGATTATTTCATAGGGTTCAAGGGAAATACTTATTCTCTTGTTGGGGTGGGTTCTTCAGTCTTTTGTGAGTCTTCTTGTGTTCTTTCAACTTCGACATCCAAATTTCTGGTTCAGAATAGCGTTGATATGTTCTCTTTTTGTTCAATCAAGTGTGTTATCCTCCTAGTCATGAAATCTTTTAATTATTGTTTTTTATGTTCTAAGACTTCCTCTACTTTTCTTCTAGCTTGATCCTTTTCAATCCAAGGTTTTCCTAGTAACATAATAAATGGGGCGTTGTTCTCAATAAATTTAACAACCTAAAAATCTTCCTCTGTTGAAGTTCCATGAGCACACATAGATATATGGGTAAGTCTTCCACATAGGGTTATCATATTTCCTCTAAATAATCTTATTCCTCCTAATGAAGGAATCATAGAAGGATTTCCTAAAGTTTCCCAAGTTCTTTCTGTCATGATATTTACCTGTGTTTCTTCATCCAGGACACAATCAATGACGAAGTCTCCTATTCTTTCTTCTATGCATTCTTTTTCTTTGAAGATCTCTGGTAAGTTGATATTTCTATGATCATTCAGGGTTTCTTTCATCTGCAATAGTATAGTCTCTGATTATTTCTCGGGTTCTACCATGGTCTTAGTTGCTTGATATTCCTCAAAGTTTTCTTGTCTCATATTCATTCTTTCAACTTTAGCAATCATTCTAGGGAAATCCAAAACTTCATGATCCATAGCTTTACAAAAAAGGCAATTGGTTCTTCTACCAGATCATTCCTTAGCAAGATGTCCCGATCTTCTGCAATTGTAACAAAGAGTTAATCCTCTCTTTCTCGTAAATGATCCCCAACCTTTCCTGTATTGCGCACTAGGATCATAGTAGCTAGCCTACAAAAAATTCTTTCTAGGATCATGCATGCATTTGTTAGTCCAAACATTCTTTCTATGCATAGGAATAACATGTCTTTCATTATTTATATCAGATCTACTCATATCAAACCTTCTTTCTTCTAGTTGTGCCCTATTTTTGAAACTAGGAAAATTTTTATCAAACATACCTAGATCCATACTTTTGAAACAAAATTTTTCACTATCTTACTTTTTCAATCAAAAAATTTCATTGATCTTACCTTTATCAGAGCACAAATCTTTCAGATCTTACCTCTTTTCTTCGGATCTACCTATTCTTCTCGGCACAGAGCTTCACGGGTCAATTAGAGTACTATGCATTAAACCAACAGATCTATGCACACAGCTTTCTTTATTTTCCTCAGTTCCCAACAATCACAGTTTCAGGTCCCAACAACGGAACCATTTTGGCACAAGGGCAGACTAGGGGTTCAATGCTACAACAATGCACCAAAAAAACCCTAACTATCGGCTCTTTCAGCAACACCTGTGAAGAAGATGAAGTCTCACCTAAGGTAGAGGCAGGGGTGGTTGCAGAACTCAGATGTCTGCAACCTTAGCTGGGACATAGATCTGTGACTGTAACACCTTAACAAAGCACTTAGTAGTTATAATTCCTCAATATTCAGTGCAGCTAAACCCTAATAAATGATCGGCACAATATTCACACAGATCTAATAGATTCAAGCACTAAGAATACTAACATAGATCAGATCTAGCATTCATTCACATTATTCAGCACTAAGCTACCATATCAGATCCTTCTAAGCATGTATTAGAGCACTAAGCATTCAATCACATAGATAAAAGAACAACCATAAAGAAAATATCAATCAAAACAAAGGATATATGTGGTTCACCCCCACCCTGGGGATACATCCACCAACTCTTTGTCTTCTTTATTAGCTTCTTTCAATCTTCTTACATGAACAGAGCCTAAAAATCCTACTCTGCATAGGACAAGAGATTTTTGCACACTCGCTAGATCCTCCTTCCCCAAGCTAGGTTACAGCACAAAGCCTACATACAATCCCTTACAATCACTTGCACTTAGCCTTGCAAGTTTCACACAACATGCACAAAGAACTTACAACCATTACTTGCACTAAGCACAACCTGCAACTGACTGGTCATTGACTGTCTCTTTCTTACATCACCTAGTCTTCTATTTATACATTACAAAAATAGGCCTATGCATGGGTAAACCCATGGGCCGACATCCCTATACCCATTACATAAGTCCAAAACCCAAAAATCCCTAAAAGGGGGCCGAGATCCCGTGATCTCCTCTTCGACTTATGCTCCGCCTTCGACAGCCTGTCGAAGTCCCAAAAATAGGTCAAACATGACCAAGAATCCTCAAAACTTGGTCAAGGGCCAACATGACCCATGGTTCTACCCATGATTAGGCCCTTTTGTAAGCGATTTTAAAAGTATAAATAATAAGTAATTTAATGTAGTGAGGGGGATGTAATTAGCTAAGTGCAAGAGGCAAGTAGTTCTGAGTTTCTTTGTGCAACAGAACATGTATGTAAGGCTTTGTGCTTGATAGGAGAGTTGGCTCTATGCCTTGACCTAATTTTGGGAAGGCAGATTTGGTGCTCAGTGCACAGATCACTTGTCCAGTGCGAAGCTTGGATTTATGTCTTAGTTCACAGGAGCAGACAAATGTAAGATATTGAAGACTAATAAAGAAGAAGAATTTGTTGGTTGACATAGCCCCACACTGGGGTGAACCACGTATATCATGTGTTTATGGTTTCTGTTGTGCTATGATGTTTCTGCCGTGAATCTTCTTAGTGCATTGATTGTTATATATGATAGATAGATCAATGAATGCTTACTTATTTATTTATGTTGAAGGTGCTAGATCTAATTTATGATTCTAAGTGTGATGTGTATTTTGTTATTGTTACTGCACTGACCTATTCTTAGGGTTTTTTCTGTGATGTGAATGAAGTTGATAAGCTAATGCATGATTATCTTCAAATCTGTGTCCCAGCGAAGGAGCGAAGTGTTATAATCACAAATCTGTGTGCCAACTTGGTTACAGACAGTTGATTCATGTAACCCCCCCTGCCTCTACCTCGGCTGAATCTTCCCCTGCTTTGTAGGTGTTGACAAAAGGGCTGGTAGTTAGAGTTTTGTTGGTGTGTTGTTGAAGCGTTGAACCTTGGGTCTTCCCTAGTGCCAACAAATGGTTATGTTTTCGGGACTGAAACTGTGTTTTATGGGAACTGAAGTAAAGAAAAGAGAAGCTTTGTGCATAGATACGCTATTGAAGTGTGCAGTACTCCAATTGACTTGCGAAGCTATGTGCTATGAAAGAAACTCGATCTGAAGAAAAGAGGTAAGATCTAGAAAGAGGTAAAGCTTTGTGCTTTGATAGAATAAGATAAGTGGAAAAAAAAATTCGAAAGCATGAATTTAAGTATGTTTAATAGATTATGTCCTAGTCTGAAAGATAGGGTGCGGTTGGAAGAAAGAGTTGGTCTGAATAAATTTGATAGAAATAAAGAAAGATATGTTATTCCTATGCATAGAAATAATTTTTGGACTAATAATTGGATGCAGGAACCTAGAAAGAATTTGTGCAGATTGTAGGTTAAACATTGTGATCCTAGTGCGCAGTACAAGAGAAAGAGAGGATTAACCCTATGTTATAATTGTAGAAGATCGAGACATCTTTCTAAGAAATTCCCTGGTACAGGTCCTATTTGTCTTTGTTGTAAATTTGTTAGTCGTGAGGTTGAGGATTGTCCAAGAATGATTGCTAAAGTTGAACAAATGAACATGAGACAAGAGAACTATGAAGGAAGTCAAGGGAATAAGAGAGTGTTAAAGAATCATCAAGGGGAAGAATATGAGAAAGTTCAGACTCCATTAGAATAGTTGAAAGAAATAACAGATGATCACAAAGATGTCAGTTTACTAGAGATCATGAAAGAAAAATAGCGCATAGGTACAAGAATAGGAGACTTTGACATAGACTATGTCTTTGATGAGGAAACACAAGTGAATATTATGACAGAAAGAACTTGGGAAATTTTGGGAAATCCTACTATAGTATATTCATTGGGAAGAATAGGTTTATTCAAAGGAAAGATGATAACCTTATGGAGAAGAATTACTAATGTACCTGTTATTATTCATGGAAAATCGACTGAAGAGGAATTTGAAGTCATTAAGTTTGTTGAGAATAATGCCCCTTTCCTTGTTTTGTTAGGAAAGACTTGGATTGAGAAGGATCAAATTAGAAGGAAAGCAGAGGAAGAATCTACATAAAAGAAAAAGCAAGAACTAAGGTATTGCATAGATAGGAAAATAGATCGACTGGTAGAAGAACGAGAAGTTAAGTCGAAGAAGCATAAGGCAACAGAATTAGTTGTCGAAATTGGAAGAGCACAAGAAGGATTAAGGGACCTATCCATGCAATAAGAAAGTAAATCCACCCAAGAAGTGGTAAGGGAAAGGATATTAACTTCAAACCCATTGGAAGTACATCAGCACTGCAAAGTCACTACAATAGGAGAAACTAAGAATAAGAATGGAAAGAGGAATCCATAAATAGTTAGAGAGACTCAGATCATAAGAAAGAAGGCAAGGAAGATTAGTAAGAAGAAATCCAAGTTAGAAAATCCATAGGAGGTTATAGAGAAGACTTCGGAGAAGGCAGGTTTGTAGACTCTGAACCTCGTTGGAAAAATAGGACCTCACAGAATGGGACTTCACCTCGGCGAAGCTATATGACCGTTGGAGGCACCCCGACCATTAGAACGATGCTCCGGAATGGATAGGAAACGTATTTATGGGAGAATAGACTGTGTTTTGTATGTTGAGACCATGCCATAATGGAAATATTTGCATTAAGGGAAGCATTCCTTCCCATTAGAAGAATCTGTTACGACACTCTCTTATTTAACCCATCGGACGTTGCGCCAGGACCACTTTTCGCTATCTGTGATTAACGTTGCTAATAGAGAAATGATTGTGTGTCGAGCTGTGATTTCAGAACCTAGACATCACCATCCATTTTTTACCCTACATGTCTATTCACCTACCCTGAGTTATCCATTTAAAAGTGAGAATGTTGGGCGAACAAACTGAGTTAGAGAAGTTTTTCGAAGAGGTCCTTAAGAAGTTTGTGGCTGACAGAGCTATTTTTGAAGGTGTTTAGGCATCATGGACTAGGGGACTGTAGGCTTCCCCTTCGACTGCACGATGTTATATCTGTGCTAACCCCACGACTGAGAAGTGAAGCAAGCATCGTGACAATCTATCTAATGTGAAGCAAATCCCATCGATATTACCAGATTATATCCCACCTTTGACTGGAGTGTTTAACCATGATAACATTGCATGGGAATACGAGTACACTTTAATCACCACATACATCCTGAAGGGGATACGCGTAGTTGGAAGCCAGTTGAGACAGATCTCATCCCTGAAGAACAGTGACTTTAACCTTGGAGACATAAATAACTACACCATTTGTGACCCTCATAGATACTTAACGAAGACCACAGGGAAGAAGCCTTGTATCGTCACCCAGTCATGGATAAAGGAGCTAGCATAGTCCATTATACTCAATGTGATGAAGATTCCTCAATTTGGTCGACATTAGGAGGTTAACGCTTGCGTTAAAATCCTCTTGTCATGCTATCATGGTGGATAAATGTGGATCGACAGGAGGATTACTGTGGATCTAACATTGATCCACCTGATCACAGGATTGAGCATGCAAGGACCTGACCCTCAGCAGTTCTACCCAGGGAAGGACTCAGACCGCTCCTTTTCATAGCGCATAAAAGAGGCATACGACGAAGTAGAAAAGGGAAAGAAAGGCTACAAGGTAGCATCTATCCAGGATGGCGCAGTGCGCCTCGCTTGCCAACTCATAGCTGGCAATATCATCATAAAGAACTGCCCCACATAGGTCATTGGGTTCATGGTGGACCATGCAGGGAAAAAGCATGGAGGGAATGCAAATGAATTGGGTGAGTTACCTCGTCAACGATCTTGAGAAATACTGTCATGAAGCGCAGGATTAGGGATACGAGTTCCACTTCAGTTGGCTACTCGTGCTGATTGCATTTGTCGCTTGGAAAATGCTTGAAGGAGAAACTTTTCAAGAAATCGAACCATCAGAGCCATTGCCAGCTAAATTTTCTACATTATGTTATACAAATGACATGTCGAAGCAATGGAAGTCGAATGTAGTGTTCCATTCCTACTATCAACAACTAAAGGTTTCCATAGATTCATTCCCACACATGACACCGTGCACCTTGCACCAGTACAGACCAATCACTAAGTTCTGCGCAGATTGACATTTCATATATATCATTGCATGCAAGGATGCGAGTAAGGAATAATTACAGTCCTATTCCAAGATGACCGACGAAGACATGGAGAATATCACCAAGGAATGGTCGGAGGAGTTCCTTGTACCCATTGCATATGCAGATCTCTCCGAAGCTGACATTATAGGAAGCCCCTTGGTCACTCGGGTCGAGCATGTTGGAATGACCAGTGTGAAGAAGAAGAAGAAAAAGGAGTAAGTCCAAGATGTAGAGATTAATGAGGAAATGGATCTGGCTCCCTAGGAGGAGGAGGAGACAAAGTAGATGGACAAGGAGGAGGGGATGAAGGAGAAAATAAAGGAGAAGGTGAAGCTACCTCGCCAAAAGATCCCCCTGCCAAAACAATAACCTCATAGAAGATGAAGGTTTCTCCGAAGAAACCTTCGGCAAGAAAGAAGACCCACACCAGTAAGCCCTAGTTGGAGGCCACATTCATAGAAGATGATATCAGTCTAGTTCATGGATTGATGGAGGATGCGTCCAACGATCTCTTGCAGAGATATGGAGCGAAGTAGGACGAACTATATGGTAGGATAGAAAAGGAATTGAGTGAAGTACAGGAAGATATTTTCTTGGTCCGCCCAGTCCCTACTACACCTTCCTCATCAAAGACTGCAGATATGGGGGATGAGCCAACCCAACTTTGAAGACTTGTATATGCAATAGAGGCTCAACTTCAGCAAGTCCAAGAAGAGAAGGAGAAGGCTACAAAAGCCTTGAAACAAGAAAAAGAATAGATCTTGGAACAATTACGAGTTGTGTGGTACTGTGTAACCACTTATGAAAATGAGAGAGATGAGTTACGGGTGATGCTTGAGGAAGACAAAGTGAAGATACAGAAAGAAAAGGACCAGATGCTCATAGATCAGACTATAGTCAAAGAAGTGGTGAGCAGAGCACTTCACTCTATGACAGGCTTGGCATAGCAGGAACATGAGGCAGTCGAGGTTCAAGTGATGAAGCTCGTTGAGGCCATCCAGCAACTTCAAGAAAGGGTAACAGAATTAGAGATCCAAGCAGTACCAAGCACTCCACAGGAAGTGTGCAACTAGAGAGAGGAAGTTGCTAATACCACAGTCGGAAGGATCAGAGCCCTCACCTTAGAATGCAAACAGTTGAGTGATAGAAGCACATATACCTATGAACACCTCATGGAAGATCCAAAGCTTAGGAAGTTGTAAGCGCCTCTATAGGAGGCGCAACAGCAGGCACTGATAGTTCAAGTGAATATGAAGTCACTCATTGCAGTTGAGAGAATGAAGAGATCACAAGAATAGCGCGCAGCCCAGTGGAAAATTATTGTCATCCAGGGTAGAGTAATGGAAGTCACACAGAGGCTACAACTGGTGTAGGAGGAAGCCTGCACGGTGTTTGAATAGATCAAAGGACAAGGATTGCAACTGGACCAAGTGGTTGTGACAGTAGAACAACACTTGGAAGGGCTTGTTATAGAGAAAATGATCCAGGAATTCGCTTAGCAGGAAGCTCAGGCAAGGAAACAAGTCAAGGCAGCTTGAGCTAAGCTCGAGGCCTTCAAAGCAATGTTTCCTAGACCTCAGTGACTTGGGAAGAGTCACGTGTGAGTTTTGGGGGCCTGTTGGCCCTCGACCAAGTTTTTACCACCCTTTTTGGACTTCGAAAAGCTGTTCGAAGATGGAGCACCCAGGCAGAGCTGAGATCACAACATCTCACTTGATTTGTGGACCCAACAAGGGGTTCATTAGGGTTTTGTATTAGGTTTTATAGGATGTCATCCCATGGGTCTATCCATGATTAGGCCTTTTTTTAAGCGATTGTAAAAGTATAAATAAGAAATAATGTAATGTAGTGAGGGGGATGTAATTAACTAAGTGCAAGAGGCAAGTAGTTCTGAGTTTCTTTATGCAACAGAATGTGTATGTAAGGCTCTATGCTTGATAGGGGAGTTTTCTCTGTGCCTTGACCTAATTTTTGGAAGGTATATCGAGCGCTCAGTGCGGAGACCACCGGTCCAGTGTGAGGCTTGGCTCTGTGGCTTAGTGCACAGGAGCAGATGAATGTAAGAGATTGAATACTAATAAAGAAGAAGAATTCATTGGTGGACGTAGCCCCACACTGGGGTGAACCACTGTTGGTTACTATTCTATTATGTTTGGGTTTGTATTGACCTAGGGTTCATGTCTGTTCGAGTTTCCAACAAAGCCTCTAAAACTATCGACACTCCTGGTAAACCAGAAGGCAACGCAGTGCACAGAGTGCCCTATGTCATCTCACCCAAGATAGTTTTAATGGGTGGCTATAATACTCATGTGCTTATAGCCTAGGATTGAGTGAGAGATATGAGAATTGTATATTGAACCTTTATTATAACTTGTAAATGCAATATGTTGTCATTTGCAAATACGTAGGAAATATAGAAACTCATGCATTAACATAACAATAACTACTGAAAGACAATAAATATATGCATTCATTCATCACAAAACACAGATGTTACCGTGGTTCACCCCCTCCTGGGATACGTCCATAAAGATTTGGATCTCAACTTTTTTATTATAGTGTTTCTGCATCTACAGCGTCGCGCGTGGTACAATCCTTCACAGTGGGGTAAGATCTATATGAGGCAGACTATATTGCACCAGGATCCTCAGCCTGTGATATAAAACTCAATATCTTCCCTCCTTCATCCTCTCTAGCTCAATAGATTATACAAAATAGATCACACACCAAAATAATACATATCACAACAAATCATGGATAACTAGCTAAACTCGATAATACTCCAAACCGAACCGAAAAACCCCTCTATGATACCTAAGTATCTATATTTATACGTTTTTGTCTCTTAAACAATTACAATACATTACCAAAATCCTAAACCTAACATCTTTAGGTCTTCCCTCCATGCACACGTGTTGTTCTTCCTTCCAGCTGTCGCTTTCCTCATGCATTTTTTCTTTCCCAAAATCACCTTGCTTTTCCGCCTTGTCCTGCTTCCAACAAGCCTCCAACACTAACATGTGGCTCGTCCCGAGCCACCTAACACAATTCTTCGATCTCTGTGGTGACCGCCTGGAACTTCTCTTTGAGCTTTGTTTCCTATGTCTATGCCTGCACATTCTTCTCCTTTAGTGTGTCCACTACTTGGACTGCAATTTTGTCCTTGATCAATTTTGCACACTCTGCCTGGGTTTGTGCTATCTATTTCTTGGCTTCCTCTACCTATGCCAGGACTTCTAGGACCCGCTCTTGAAACAGTTCTATTTGAGCCTGACACTCTTTCTTCTATTTCTACGCAATGGTGAGTTCTGTCTGCAGCTTCTTCATGTCTTATGCCCCTTTGATGCACTCTGTGATGGACATTGTCCTCTGCCTCTACTTGAGGTCCTGGATAGTTGTGTTTATCCTTTCTTCCTCTTTGTCCCACTTCTGGAGTTTCTGACCCTCCTCTAGCTTTGTCCAAAGTTTTGTTGCATTCTCGAACAAGTCATTTTTTGTGCTAACCTGTCACTCTATATCTTGTAGCTTCTCTACTACTTCCTGCTTCCTTTTCTCCTTCACTGATGGTGGAGTAGTGGATGTGAGTTGCTCTCAGATATTCTCGATCTCCTTCTGATATTGATCTATTGCCTGTGCAATCTGATTAATCTTTTCTTCTGCTGTGATTTCATCTACCTACGCGGTCTCTGGAATCTTCTCATATGTTCCTGCAACTTTCTACTCCAATATGTTCTTGTGCTCCCTTTCCTCTTGGGTCTCGAACTTAGCCTGCTCACATAATATTTCCAACGTGTGTCGCTTCTATGTTTCCTGCTGCAACTTGGCCAATTCTTTGCATGATTGAGACTGTACCTCATGGTTTATACTAACCTACAACTTGTATAGATCCCTAGATGTTATCCACGGCAATACCATTAGGATTTGGCTTAATTCTTTGAGGGGTGTCTTCTCCATGATTTCATCCATGCACAGCATATTGGGTGAAATGTGAAATGTTGTGTTCAACTACAATATCGCATGGATTGGATCTCGCTCTCCTTCTTCGAATATTTCCTCTGTCTGTGGTGTTGATGGCTTTGTTCCCCTATTGTTGCCTGTTGTCTGTACTTCCCTGATTTTCTTGAGGAAATGTCGCATGTCTACCAGATCCTCTTGAATCATGTCCATGTGGTGCGCAAAATTGTCAAAATCCTCAGCTAGACAATCATGGACCACTCGGGCTATCATTTCCCCATTGTTTCCAGTGATTGTATACTCTGGAAGTGTTCTTTATGCCTTACTTTTCTTGCGCATGCCTCCTGACTGCGTGTTTGGCCTCTTATTCCCACCTGGTTCCTGTGGATTGGTACTTGGTGTAGTCCCTTACACAGCCTCGCCCTGTTTTTGTTGCACTTGAGTCGACTATGTAGTGTTCTTTTTCCCTTTCTGGGTCCCTATCTTAGCTACCCCTTCGTCTGTATTCTTTGTCTTTGTCTAGCCCATCCTCCATTTGTTGGGCACTTGGACTTCTTGAGGCTATGTTTCTCCCTACCTTACCTCTTCTTCTGCTATCCTTTCCGACAATTCTTGGGTAAGGACTGGAATCTTCCACTCATCCTCCCATTATTTGATCACCATGTCAATGTCACCTTCCATGATACAGTATCACATCTGTAGCCACTGCTTATTAGGATCCTTCCGCACATGTAGCCACTTCTTATTAGGATCCTTCCGCACATGTATCCACATTGTATGTCATGTGGCCTTGAAGTTTCCAATGTACCTATATCGTGCAACAGCTTGTGGTGTGATCCTCCAGATGTTGGAGATGGTTTCCTGTAGGTCATGTAGGTATCCTTCAAATACAGACCCATTCATCCTTTTGTACCTAGCATCTGACATTTCTCTCTGCAATAAGTATCTTTCTCCCTGGTTAGGTTTGGGTAGGGTAATGAAAGTTACATACCTTGGTTCTCTCCAACCCATAAAGGCTATTAGCATGATTAACCATGAATAGTGAAGCTTTGTTCCTAGATCCTATGCATCCTTACAATCATCCAGGAACAAGTTCAAGAGATACAGTGCCTAGCTCATTGTGGTTCCCTCGGCGCATTGAGCTATAATTGCGACAACCCCCGTTGGAACTTCCTCCCTGCAGCATTTTCTTAGCAGCTTATAGGCTAAGATTTTTGTTCTCACTTGTGTTGCGACATAATTGATCCTCTTGATAATGATCCCTCATGTCCCCCTGTTAGTACCATACTTCTTCTTCATCTCTTCCGCTAACGCTTTCTCCCTGAGTTTGTCATCTAGAAACTGCGTAGGATCCATACCCTGGGATGGTAACCCTATTATGTTTATAATAAGCTCTACGTTTATCGAGACGATCTTGTACAACCATATGTCCCCATCATGTGTGATTGCTAACAGTTGTTTGACACATGCACTTGCGTAATGACCTCTGCCAAAATGTGGTAGGTCCAACAGACCTAAAATCCATGTTTTCTCCAACCTTGTTGCCCATCGAAGTGGTTGATCAATCGGTTCCCCAACCGGATTTATGCCCGTAGTCTCTAAGTATACCCTCTTTGCAAATTATGGAAACTTGTCTGCATATTCTACATCGTGGTCTGAATATTTTAGCTTGTTGATCTTCCCTAGCAAGCCTGATTCCACTCGTACCCCATCTGTTATACGCGGTAGAATGATTGTTGTGATTGGTTTCTTGTGAGGTGACCTAGGTACCTACTGCTTATCTTTCTTAGGTGGTGGTTGGATCAAAGTTCTAGTGGCCTCCATTTGTACTTTAGAATGTCATTCTGGCCAACCCATGACATCCTCTATTGTTCCTTCTGGTGGGAAGTCTAAGACAATTGTTTGAGATTCATCTGGTTCGAATGTTATTTCTAGATTCATCATTATTCCATTGACTCTCATAATTGCTCCGGTGTTCTCTAGTTGCACCTCCTTCAGGCTTTCTACGTCCTGGTTCTGATACTCCTGCACCTCTATCGGTTTATCTATATTTGTACCCTCTAGTGTTGGTTGTTGGGTTTCTTCCATTATAGGTGTGGGTTTACCGGTGTTTTGTCTAGGGATGGGATTTCATCAACATTGACGACCTCTAGCAGTTGTTGTTCACCTTCTTCCAATAGTACCCATGACCTGGTTTTAACTCTGGTTTTTCTGGCACTCTGGATTTCTTCTGCTTGCTTTGGTGGTTCCATGGTGGTGAATGTCGAACATTTGTTGAGTTTGAATGGTCTCTGTGAACTCCGCTCTATGCTCCTTCATCTCTATCACTCTATGTTTGTTCTCTTTTCACAAATAGAATCTTTGTTCTCGCGTCTGTGTGTTGTATGGGCATCCCATGAAGCTTTTCGAGGAAGCTTCCTTAATTTTGGGTTCAATTCACCTTCGGTTCTTTCATACTTTCCATTACTTTGCCTTGTCGTCTCTAGTTGGTGTGATTAATGTGGCATCCCATCTATTCTTTCCATCCTTTAATTCCACCTAACTCTGTATTTTCATACTGCTTTTGTCGTCTTTCCATTTCCCTCTTGTTTCCCTTTTGACTTGGCCATTAACCTTATCCTCGCCAAGTCTGTGTTCCTAAGAATGTTTTCCCTTTCTATTTTCAGTGCACTATGCCTCTGTTGGTTTGTTTTGATACACTGGGTTTTTTTGTTTTTTTTACTTCACAGTGGGTGGTCGGTTGTCCTTGTACAGCTTCAGTCGACTCCCATTGACCCTCCCTCTGAGTCCTTCGGCTAATAAATCTCTCAATTGTACATCTCCTCCATCTATGGCATATTTTACTTCATACGGTCCTAGACAGTGCATTCTGATCTTTTCTGGTTGCTGAAATGATTTGTTTTCATACATCAATACTAGGTCTCCTTCCTTGAAAGTTTTCTTCTTTATGTGTCTATCATGCCAAGATTTGTCCCTTGCTTTCTGAAATTGTTGGTGGAATCCTTCTAGGATCTGATCTTCCTCCATGGTCATTAACTTATTTATTCGCTCCTATACTCCACCTTGTTCTGTCATATGTGTGATTGTTGCTATGCGCAATCTTGGCACTAAGAATTCTAATGGCACCACTACTTCTTGGCCATAGACCAGTTTAAATGGCATGTGCCCTATAATATTTTTGCACATGGTCTTGTAGGCCCATAATACTATTGGTACTTTGAGTTCCCATTCATCCCTATTGACGTTATAGATCTTTGTCAGCGCATTCTCCAGGATTTTGTTAAATGCCTCCATTGTGCCATTTTCCTGTGGGTGATATGGTGTGCTCTTTTGATGGTGGACTTCAAACTCTTCATTCATAGTGTTGATGGTGTTGTTTATGAAGTGTGTGCCTTGGTCTCTCATCAAAACTCTTGGGCATCCAAATCTAGTGATTAATTTCTCAAATAGAAAGTGTGATGTTGTTTATGCATTGCAATCCTTTACTGGTGCGGCTTCCACCCATCTTGTTAGGTACTCTGTCACGGTGATAATGTACCTAGCTCCTGTTCTTTTTGTTGGTGGGTTGATTGGTCCCACAAAGTCTAATTTCCACTTTTCGAATGCATGCAATGTTACTTTTGGTCATAATGGCATATTGTCCCTTATGTTGGGTTTACCTACCCTTTGACAGACATCACATCTTTTAAAGTACTCCTTCGAGTCTCTATGAATCGTCGGCCACCATAGTCCTGCGTGAAATACCTTTTGTGTGGTAGCTTTGCCTGCATAATTTTCTCATGTGATCCCCTCATGGGATTCTGCTAACACTCTTGGTATTTCATGTTCTAACACATATCTACACAAGATGTTGCCTGCACCCATTTTGTATAGATTTCCTGTGATTAATTGATACTCGACGGTGTGGACTACCAAGTTTTTCTTATGTGTGGTGTTATATTCTTTCCACGCAGTACCTGTGCTCAAGTACTGAATGATATCTACGAAGTATTCATCAGTGATATGGACTGAGAATAAGTGTGTGTCCAGGAAGTTGTATTCTAAACTCGTAGGTTCTTCTCCATTTGTGACTCTTGATAGGTGCTCAGGTCCTGCATTTAGTTTTCATGGCTTGACTATAACTTCAAAGTCAAATTATTGAAATAGAAGTAACCATCGACATATTCTCCCCCCCAACACTATATTGTTGACTAGGTATTTCAGGGTTGAGTGATTTGTGAACATCCTAAAGTGTTTTCCCAATAAATAATGTATGAATTTTTGTAGTGCGTAGACCATCGCTAGGCCTTCTCTCTCTGTGGTGTTGTAGTTATTTTCTGACTCTAATATTTTTTTGCTTGCAAAGGCTATGGGGTGATCCAAACCCCCTCTCCTGGCTGCGCCAAGATAGCTCCAAGTTTTATGGCTGATACATCTACATGTACATGGAATGTCTTCTCCGAATCTGGAAATACTAATATTGGTGCGGTGACCATGTTTTCCTTCAGTGTATCCAGACTGTGTTGACACTCATCATTCCACTGAAAATTTGTATCTTTTCTTAAAATATTTTCCATTGGTGCATTAATCTACGCATACCCTTTGATAAACTTCATGTAGTACCTTTTGTGTCCCAATGTCGCTCTCAACTGACAGACTATTTTTGGTGGTGGTAAGTTAATAATTACTGCAATCTTCATAGGAACTACTAATAAACCTTGTTTTCATACTATGTGGCCCAATAGTATCCCAAATGGTGTTCTGGATATGCATTTCTTTATTGTTTGCACCCAATTCGTCACTTGGTGAGCAAATAAAGGGTGCTTACATGCCCAGTTGGGTCTTGCTGAGCATGACAGCTGTAGAGGAAACGGTTAGAGAAAACAAAACAAAACTATAAGCTAGAATCAAATTAAAACAAACTAAAACTATGAGCATATGGATAAAGAAATAACAAAGACAACAAGACCAATATCACCAATGTTTTTAGGCTGATCAATTGATGAAACCAAAGC
>SNQJ01S0035095.1:0-26092 GCA_010110895.2 Picea sitchensis | reverse complement strand
CCTTTGAGGTGTGAAAAGGGGCTCTTTAGGGCTTAATTAGGTCTTTGACCAGCCTACCATGCGGATTCAGCTCAGATTTGGGAGTCAAATTGGCTTGGGAGCTGATCCAGAAGTGGTTGGGAGGCCGACCAATTCCATAAATGCATCGTTTAGCAGGTGCACGGGTTTTTGCGCCAACATCCGCGCATCATGCGCGCATGCGCGCATTGTACGTTCATGTTCCGCGCATATGCGCGCGCACCCAACTTTTGTAAAGCGCCCTTCAATTTTTGGTTACTTTGCATAGTTTTTGACCCTTTTGCAATGTTGTGAAATTAATCCAGTGCCATGAATGACTTCATTCCTATTTTGACGATGCTGAGTTCTTGTCGCCATGTGCGGACGAAATTTCAGTGATAACATTTATGTTCGATGATATCTAGCACTGCCTGCATCTTTCTAACATCAGTTGTAAGACTTCTACATGGTATTTCAACAAACTATAGATTGTCCAATCGTCCAAGTATACCTTGAGAAACTGGTGGATGAATTCCTTAAACACGGCAATGACTACTCTAGAAAATATTTTTGGTGCATTCTTCAGTCCAAACGGAATAAATGTGTATTGATAGGACCCCCATTCTGTCACGAACGTGGTCTTGTATATGTCTTCCTATGCTATCTTGATCCGAAGGTGGCCTGAGAATCCATTAGTAAATTAGTAAGCTTTGTGTCCTCCTACGTTCTCTAACACTTCATCCATGAAAGGTGTAGGGAATGGGTCATGTAGGCATGCATTGTTCAATTTCCTTAATTTGATTGATATCCTTATCCCTCCTTGTTTTTTTTTCTGCACTACCATCGGGCTTATCCATTCTGATTCCTCGATGGGTTCTATGATTCTGACTTCGAGCATCCTGTCGATCTCAGCTTTGACTTTCTACTTATATATGGGATCCAATCTGTATGGTCACTGTATAATCAATCTGGCGTCAGGTCTGAGTGGTATCTTCATCTCCCCTAGCTCTCTGTCTATACCCGTCATCTCTGTAAATGTTGTGGGAAACAAGTCGGTGTATTCACGCAATGACTATGTTATGCTTTGTACTATTTTTTCATCCCAGTAATCTCCAATGCTAGCCATTTTGGGATTCTCAACTATCCCAATGTTGACTTTCTTTACCTTGATCAGTGCGGCAATGACTTCTAATTCTATAGGTGGTCCCTCCACTTCTCTTTCACCTTATGCTTCTTCGATCTGAATATCATGTGGATCGTCTTCGTCTGATGCTTCCTCTTGCATGTGGTAACATGACAATAGTTCCTTAACTGTTTGTTTGTTCCGTTGTTGTTCTTATGTTATGAGTTATACTTATGGTTATTTGATGAATATCACACCTCTTATGTTTTAGAGTTGCATCTATGTTGGGGTTCTCATGTTCAAATGAAAAAGTGACTGTAAAATTTTTGTTGCAATGTCGTCTAGGTCCCAGTTCCCTTGTGAAATTCCTGGTTTGTATACCAGTTCACTAGTATTCCCTCTAGGGTGTGTATGAACTGTTGAGGCCATTCCTCTGGGGGTGTCATTTTCCACATCATTTTGCACTTCTCCAAGTGTTTTTTTGGTGCCCCCTATCCATCGTACCCATGTCGCATGTTGTCTTTATGTTCTGCGTTGAACCTTATGTGCAGTAACCGCTTACATTGGTACCAATATGTGATTGTCTCTTTATGTGTGCCCCACCATCTTATAGGTGTGGCCTTGAGTGCTATATCAAGTGATAACAATCTCTGATTCTCTAAGACTTTGTCTTTGTATTGTGCCAAGAATTTTTCCAAATCCTTTATTCCATGAAAACTAGGTGGTTCCCGTATTTATGTGCCTACCCATCTTACTGTGCAGTCTATTTTTTCACATCTTCATGTGGACATGTTGGCACAGGGGCAGACCCAAGGTTCAACACTCAAGAGTGCACCAACAAAACCCTAACTACCAACCCTTTTAGAAACACCTGCGAAGCAAATGAAGTCTCACCCAAGGTAGAGGCAAGGGTGGTTGTAGGACTCCAGTGTTTGCAACTGTAATTGGGACACAGATCTATGATTGTAACACCTTAACAGGGCACTTAGAAATTACAGTTCATCAATATCCAGTCTTTGTTTACAGTGTAGTTAAACCCTAATTACAGAGCATTGCAGTATTTAACCAGATCTACTATATTCAAGCACCAAGCACATCCACATGGGTCATATCTAGCATTCATCATTATTATTAAGCACATAGCATTAACATATCTATCTACCATACATCTATATCAAAGCACTAAGAGAGTTAACATATAAACACATCAATACATTGCACAAATCATAGCAACAAAGCATGTACGTGGTTCACCCCCACCCTGGGGCTACGTCCACCAACTCTTCGTCTTCTTTATTAGCTTCTTCAATCAGTTACATGCACAGAGCCAAAAAAAACCTACTCCGCAAAGGACAGGAGATCTGCGCACCTCGCTATATCCTCCTTCCCCGAGCTAGGTTACAGTACTAAGACTCTTCTCAATATCTTACACTCGCTTGAACTTAGCTCTACAAGCCTCATATAGTATGCACAAAAGCAATCTCCACTCAGCACTTAGCACTTTCGATCACATAGATCGAACTACTTCCTACATCGCTTAGCCTTCTATTTATACATTACAAAATAGGCCTAAGCATGGGTAAACCCATGGGCCGACATTCCCATACTCCTTACATAATCCCAAATCCAAAAAAGGGCCCTAAAAGGTGTCGACATCCCATGATCTCCGCTTCGTCTTGCGCTCTGCCTTCGACATCCTATCGAAGTCCCAAAAATAGGTCAGACGTGACCAAGGATCCTCAAAACTTGGTCAAGGGCCAACAGGCCCCCAACACTCACCTGTGACTCGTCCCGAGTCACTCTTATCTGGTTAATTCTGCCTCAAAATCCTCGAGCTTGGCTCGAGCTGCTTCGACTTTTTGTTGTGCCACAACCTCCTATTCATCGAAATATTGGATGACTGCTTCATTGACAGGTCCTTCTAGGCGTTGTTTAGCTGCAATGATGACTTTCTCCAGTTCTTCTCCTCACCCCTCGATCTCTACTAATAGTTGGCAAGTCTCATCCTGTATAGTTTGGAGCCTCTGAGTCACTTCCATGACCTTGCTTTGAATGGTATGAATCTATTTTTGGGTAGTGCGCTTCTCTTGGGATCACTTCATCCTTTCAACAGCTGACAGGGGCTTCAACTGTGCATGTATTGTTTATGCTTGATACTTCGCCTCCTGTAGTTGTGACTCCATTGTCTTCAGTTCAGGATTCTCAGTGAGTCGCTCATAATTCTGGGCACTACAATCACTTATTTGTTTACATTCCAAGGTGAGGCCCTTGATTCTTTCAACTGCGCTTCGGGAATTTGCTTCTCTTTGATCCCTTACATCCTGCGGGTGTTGGGCACTGTGCGGAGCTCTAAGTCTGTTATTATTTGTTGTAGACATTGGATAGCTTCTGTAAGCTTCTCTACTTGATGTGTGACTCGGTATTCAGTCTGTGGCTCTAAGCCTGTCACAGCACAGAGTGCTCTGTTGACTTCTTCTTTCACTTCGAGTTGCTCTGCGAGCAACTATTCTTTTACTTGTTGAATATGTGTTTTCTCCTCTTCCAATTTTTCCTAGAGAGCAATCTTCTCCTACTCTGCAACTCAGTGTTGTTCTACGAGCACTCCTTGTACTTGCTTCAAGGCATGGGTAGCTTCTTCTATTTCTTCTTGTGTGCGATGAAGGTGAGATTCGACCGCATCAGCTATTCAGTGGAGTTGGGTTGGCTCATCTCCCAGCTCAGTTTCTTCCAATGGCAGGGGCGTAGCAGACACTGCGTGGCTGGACTGAAGGGCTTGTTGTACCCCTCAGAGTTTGACCTCAATCCTATCATACATTTCCTCTTAATTGGCTTCTTTTTTCTCCAAGATTTCCTGCGAGGCATCATTCACAGTTGCGATGATGAAGTCAAAATCATCGACAGTGAGCACAGTCTACATCTTGGTCAAAGTGGCTCTTGATTTCTTCTGGGAAGAGGGTTTCTTGGGAGAAACCTTCCTTTTCTTCATGGATCAGCCTCATCTCTAGGCGGTGTTACTTCTCCTTGCTTTTTCTCATCCTCATTTCCATTTATTTCTACCACTTCGTCATCACCCCCTCGGCCAGGTGATATTGAGGCAGTCTTTTTTGAGGCGCTACTTAAGTTTTGGACTTCTTCAATCTTCTTCCTTATGCTGGGTCCGTGTGTATCATGTTATTTGTGCATGATCTCTGGGTTGTCAGGGTTAGACATCTCTATAGGGTCAGCGAGGATAAGGAGGTATGTTGACCAATCCTTAGTGATCTCCTCAAGGTCCTCTTCTGTGAGCTTGTAGTATGACTGAAGTTCCTCCTTATGCGCATCTTCTCGTGTTGTAATGTAGATGAATTGTCGATATGCATGGAACTTCATCACGGGTTGGAACCTATTTAGGGTGTTCAGAGTCATGTGAGGTTTATCTTCGATGGCTCGCTTCAGCTGGAGGTAAAATGTATGAAAAACTACATTCGACTACCACCGATTCCCCGTATCATTTGAGTACCAGAGTGTGGTGAAATTTGCAGCAAGTGGCTCGAATGGATCGATGTCCAGGAACTTCGCACCTTCTAGCATTTATGAATCAAAAAACGTGATGAGGATCAGGAGCCAGCTAAAATGGAGTTCATATCCCTGATCTTGTGCTTCGTGGTAGTCCAATTCAAGTTGAATAACTAGGTACTTTTCCCAGTTCATCTGTAGACCTTCCACGCACTTCCCTGCAAGGTCAAGGACAAATCCTATGACCTGCGTGGGTTGGTTCTTCCTTACTATATTTCCTGCAATTAATTGACATGCTAGGCACACTGCACCATTCTAGATGGAAGCTACCTTGTAGCCTCGCATCCCCTTCTCAACATCATCGTATGTATCCTCGATCTTCTGTGCTAGTGCATGATCTGTGGCTTTTCCTAGATAGAAGTCATGCGGATCAGGTCCTTTCATACTCAATTCAATGATCCTATGGATCAGCGTTGGATCGAATATGATACGGAGGTCAAGCCATAAGTATCCGCCATGGTAACATGAAAGTAGTAGCTTGACATAGGCATTAACTTCTTGGTGCCTTCCGAAGTGTGGGATTTTCATTACATTCAACAAGGTGGACTGCGCGAGGTTCATCGTCCATGGTTGGGGGATTATCATCAAATTATAAGTATTTGTACAGGATGAGCATGCTATGGTTCTTGTGATATTCGAGGTTGAAGTCATTGAACTTCAACGCTACGATCTTGTCTTGTTTTGCACTTACTACATGTATCCCCTTTGGGAGGTATGCAGTAACCATGGTGTACTCAAAATATCTTGGCATACTATCACGAATCATCGCGTCGGCCAGAGGCAGGATGTAGTTGAGAAATATGGTCGAGATCATCTTCGCATTTGCTAGGTCATATGTGTGTTTGGTTCTCTTTTTTTTTTATGGTCCGGATGGTCCGGATCCGTGAGCGGTCGATGGAGAGGATTGTACTCCTCTCGTCGATGACGCTTGTACACCTGCAGACATTACTCTTTTAGACATTACTCTCTCAGTCATGAGGTCGATGAGTACCTCCTTCATAGACTCTTCGGTTGCACTAAGTTCTTCAGACATACATGCTCGTGGCTAAATATCTCAGGTTTGAAGGGTAAATTCTTAATGCTACAGGATGGATGGTGATAGTGTAATGATCACTGTGCGGAATCAACTAATATATGGGCTTAGATTCATGGTTAGAAAAAGTTTTCTCGGTGCAAGGCTCGATGGAATAAATAGATAGCTAGGCAACCTATCTCTCCAACTGGTGAGCAGCCTTCATTAACTCAATTCTTTCCATTACAGCGTGGTCCCAACAGTCTGATGGTGAGCTTCCTACCCATAAATGCCTTTCTACCCGTTCGGGGTGTCGGTCTTGTTATCGCACAGTTTGTAGCTAGGAATAAAGGCTATAAAGTAGATGGCCAAACTGGCATAACAAGAACCTATCCCACCCAATGTCACCATGATGGGGAGGTTCTTTCTCTTTAGGGAGGTGAGGCCCAGGGGAGATGTCCCCAGTGACCTGGGGTTTTGAAGAGGCTAAAGGATAAACAGACAATGACAAGTTTCCCCCTTCACAGATCACCACCAAAATAGATAGTCCAGCTTATAGCCAAAAAGATAACCAAGTAGAATCCCTACCCGAGAACAAAGCAACAATAAACTGATATATGCAGGCTCTAGTTAGTACTTCATATATATCAAAGACTATCTAATATTCAATATAAGCAATTTGAAAGTAAATGTTGACGAAGTCAATGTTTACAAAATAGCAATAAAATAATGTCACTTCACCAATAAATAATAGAACGATATGGAATTCAATGTAATAAACCAACACTTTACTTAATTAATGCCTCTAACTACCATTCAATTTCTCATAATATGAAACGTTGCTGCAATGAAGATGAAATATCCAGTAAAGACATCAGCAACTTAGGGTTAGTAGGGTTAGCTGGAGCTAGGGTTAGTGTAGTTAGGCTTTCAATTAAAAATCTTTGAGATTTTTTAGATCAAGTTCTACTTCAACATTTGAGGTCTTAGATCAGTGCCTTAGGGTTTAATGGAGTCATAAGTGAAGGATGCATAGGTTGAAGGAGGCAATATTTTAAGGACTAGAGGGAAAAGTTTTGAAGTGTTGCTAAAGTAGGGCCTCAAAATCAGAACCCTAGGGGAGAGAGGCTCACTCTGGTGTTGCTAAAGCAAGGTTGCATGCTCTCTCCTCCTTCCTGGCAATATGGCTAGCTTAGATGAAGCACAAAATCAAGACAAGAAGGCTTAATGAGGGAGATTGTTTCTACAGCAACGCTCTTTCATCAAACCCTAAAGGAAAAATGGCCCTAAGTGTAGATAACCTAGGCCTGGGATGTCTTCCTCCTCTTGGATTCTAAATGGTACGGCTAGCACAAGGGAAAGAGAAACAAGGAGTGTAACTACGGCTAGGCTCTCTTTCTCTCTTTCAATGGCTGAAAGTTTCTCTATCAAGGGACATGAGACAAGGACCTACTTGTGTGTTTGTCACCTAGAGTTTTGATTCAGCAAAATAAATAAGCATATGCAATCAATTAGACTACAACCATTCATTCAAGAATTTTTGCAGAAAAATACTTACAATTCGTCATGAAATAACCATGCAAACCCTAGTTGTAACACCTTCCTTCAAGAGAAACACCATAAAATTCCAAAAATTGTCTTCCTTCAACAAGTGCACCTCATTAGATCAACCAAAACCCTAGAATAGGGTGCAAATTTTAGACCTCGCCAATGAGTGAGTGAGTTGTCATGATAAAACGAGAGTGAAAACCCTCAATATATAGTGTATCAATGACCTAATTTACTCTTTAGGTCATAAAAAGGTCGACAAGGCCATAATGTCAAAATCATATTGTTTTTACATTAAATTGTCAAATTAAAACCCTAATTGAGAAGAAAAGAGAGTAAAATCCCTTTCAAGGGAGGTGCTAGCCCTTTCTAGGGAAAATGAGACATCTAGGAGCAAAACGTTAGCCACCCAGGGGACTCCCCAACATGCCACACATGCCACTTTTTCCCAGTCTACCTCCAAAAGCACCCATGAAGTTGGATTATGTCATGGTGAAGATGGGGACATCCTAAGCCTTCCAAGGCTAGCGTTCCACTGAAAAGGGGTCATTCCCCCTAGGCCTAGTCCTGCCAGAGTGTCTTTGGTGGAACGTCCTCTTACTCTCAGGTGCAAAACCCCTGATCAAGATCTGTCCTATCTCTTCCCCTTGATGGGGTCTTAGCATCCATCTGGTGGGCTATTCAGCACCATGGAGATCCGAACTGGTCATCTCCCCATGTGTACCAGTCCAAATGGTGCCTTTTTGTTGGGCATGGTCCTGCACATCAAAAGTTACGCCCTCCATGGGCTCATCAGTCACAGGGATCATAGCAATTTCAATCACATCTCATCATCAATATTATTAAACATATGCATAAAACCCCTAATACATCAATCAATATCTCAAAGACATTACAAAAACCTGCAATACAAGATTGGAGAAAATGACAAGGCGTCTTATTGGGCCAGTGTCCACAAGAAAAGGAAAGTTTCCAGAAAGATCTCGTCCAAACCATGTAAGTGAGGTGATGTGGTTAGGGGATGTCAAAACATGTGGGTGCAGTGAGGGCCAAGGATGCATAAGTGTTACCTGTGGGTGCCTTTGTAGAAGGCGACTTGTACCCGTCATGGATGATTTTTTTCCAAGCCCATTCTTGCCTTTATTCTTTTTATTCTTGTTTTATTTTTTAATTTTATTTTTTTGTTCAAGAACTAACCAGGGGACACTGCCTTGGCATGGTGACCAAAGCTGACAGCATTACCCATAAGTACTTTCACAGAGATGAGAAGGTTGGCTCGTGATGAGACCCCCTTTCCCTTGGACATGCAACCAAAGGTCACTGCCCTAGTGTGGTAACCAAATGGTGGAAATGTCATATTGTTAGGTACCCATGGACCTAATAGGCTAGCTCATGCTGAGACCCCCTATCCTCTGACTAGGTCTTGTTTTGTTATTTTCTGGGTCCCTCTTGTTTCTTGCCAAGAGGCTTTTTACTGCCTTCTTGGGGATCCCTGGGCGAAGCATATCGAGGTTTTATTTCTAGGCTTTTGTCTTTTACCATTTTATTTTACCTTCTGGGCCTTTAGCCCCTTACTCCCATGAGATAAGGTGCAATATTGAAAATGGATCAACCCAATGCCCGGACAAGGGGAATGGGATAAATGAGCGGGAGATAAGATGAAACAGTGGTACCATGATGGGAGCAAATGATGGCTTTTCAGAAATTCCCCCAGTGGAAAACCAATACCTATGGGCATAGGATTACTAGGGAACCCTCTCAATTTCCCCAACCATGGTCAAGTGGGATAATGTAAGATCCAAGAAGTTGTTAGATATAAAAGGAATCAGATGCATATATTTAAAGGTTTCAATGATTAAAAGTGACGCATACCATGATACCTGGACCAATTACCTCATGGAGTAAGAACCTCTTATGATATAGGATAAAGCTGATGGTGATGGATGTTATTGTTGTTTAAAAGAAAAGGATGATGAATGAAGAAAAGGTGGGCCCTTCAGGGCCATGCTCAAGTCAATCCTGCTCTCGGTACTCCATGTCTAGGACCTGTGAGCCTCGAGACATGATCTCCTAATTATCCCTAAAAAGTGGGGATAACAGGTCCAATGGTTATATTGTTACCAATGATTATATTGCTTCATTATGGCGAAGTTCCATGTGGCATTGTTCTGATATCCCAACGAAGTTTCATTTTTTCAATTTTTCCTTCTATGAAGTTCTCTCTGGGACCTTTTGTAACTTTTTGATCTTGGCTCTCTTCTTACTTATCTTTCTAACCTTTCTCCCAGTGAGCTTTGTCTCGGTATTCCTCTTCCCATTTTGATTCTTATCTTCTTTTGGCATAGTAACTTCACACTGTTGAGATTCCTTCCTAGGATTCAGGGGAAATACTTCTTCTTTATCTGGGGTAGGTGCTTCAATCTTCTGTGAGTCTTCTTGTGTTCTTGCAACTTCGACATCCAAGTCTCTTGTGTTAAATAGCTTCGATGTTTTCTCCTGTTCTTAAATCAAGTGTGTGATCCTCCTAGTCATGAAATCTTTCAACTCTTACTTCTTCTACTCTAATATTTCTTCTTCTTTCCTTCTAGCCTGATCCCTTTCAATCAAAGGTTTTCTCAGTAATATAGAAAATGGGGTGTTGTTCTCAATAAATTTAATAGCTTCAAATTCTTCCTCTATCAAAGTTCCATGGGCACTCATAGATATCTGGGTAAGTCTTCCACATAGGGTTATCATCTTTCCTCTAAACAATCCTATTCCTCCCAATGAAGGAATCATAGCAGGTTTTCCTATAGCTTCCCAAGTTCTTTCTATCATAATATTTACCTATGTTTATTCATCTAGTATGCAATCAATGTCAAAGTCTCATATTCTTACTTCTATTTTCTCTTTCTCTTTTAAGATCTCTGATAGATTAGTATCTTGGTGGTCATTTAGGTTTTCTTTCATTTGCAGCAATATAGTCTATGATTCTTTCTGAGGTTCTATCATGGTCTTAGTTGCCTGACCTTTCTCACTGTTTTCTTGTCTCGTATTCATTTTTTCAAGCTTAGCAATCATTATAGGGAAATATAAAACTTCATGGTCCATAGATTTACAACAAAGGAAAGTAGGTCTTCTCCTAGGAAATTCCTTAGCCATATGTCTCAGTCTTCTACAACTATAACAAAGGGTTAATCCTCGTTTTCTCCTAAATTATCCCCAGGCTTTCTTGTACTGCGCACTAGGATCATAGTAGTTAACCTGCAAAAAATTATTTCTATGATCCTGCATCCATTTTTTAGTCCAAACATTATTTATATGCATAGGTATAACATATATTTCACTATTCTTATCAGATCTATTCATATCAAATCTCCTTTCATCTATCAATGCCCTATTTTTCAAGATAGGACAAATCTTATCAAACATACCTAGATCCATACTTTAGAAACAAAAATTTCCACTAATCTTATCTTCAACAGAGCACAAATCTTCCAGATCTAAAACTTTTCACTATTCTTACCTTTATCAGAGCACAGAGCTTGCATATCTTACCTCTTTAACCAAAAATTCACACATTTACCATTAACATAGAACAAATCTTTCAGACCTTACCTCCTTTCTTCAGATATGACCCTTCTTCTTGGCACAGAGCTTCACAGATCAAGTAGAATATTGTGCACAAGGGAAACAAATCTACGCATGAAGCTTTCACAGTTTCAGTTTGGATATTCGTACAAAGCTTCTTCTTCCTCAATTCCCAATAATCACAGTTTCGGTCCCAGCAATGGAACCATTTGTTGGCACAGGGGAAGAACCAGGGTTAAATTCTCAAGAGCGCACCAAGAAAACCCTAATTATCGGCCCTTTCAGAAACACCTGTGAAGCAGATGGAGTCTCACCCAAGGTAGAGGCAGGGGTGGTTATAGGACTCCAGTGTCTGCAACTGTAGCTAGGACAGAGATCTGTGACTGTAACACCTTAACATGGCACTTAGTAGTTATAGTTCATCAATATCTAGTCTTAGTTTACAATGCAGTTAAACCCTAATTACAGATCATTGCAGTATTTAACCATATCTACTATATTCAAGCACTAAGCACATCCACATGGTTCAGATCTAGCATTCATCCTTATTTTTAAGAACATAGCATTAACATATCTATCTACCATTCATCTATATCAAAGAACTAAGAAAGTTAACATATAAACACATCAATACATCGCACAAAGTAGAGCAACACATCATGTACGTGGTTCACCCCCACCCTAGGGATACGTCCACTAAATCTTTGTCTTCTTTATTAGCTTCTTCAATTAGTTACATGCACGGAGCCAAAAAAACCCTACTCTGCAGAGGACAGGATATCTGTGCACCTTGCTAGATCCTCCCTCCCCGGGCTAGGTTACAGCACTAAGCCTCTTCTCAATCTCTTACACTCGCTTGCACTTAGCTCTGCAAGCCTCATACAATATGCACAAAAGAAATCTCCACTCAGCACTTAGCACTTTAGATCACATAGATCAAACTACTTCCTACATCGCTCAACCTTCTATTAATACATTACAAAATAGGCCTAAGCATGGGTAAACCCATGGGCTGACATTCCCATACCCATTACATAATCCCAAATCCCAAAAAGGGCCCTAAAAGGGGTCGATATCCTGTGATCTCCGCTTCGTCTTGCGTTGTGCCTTCAACAGCCTATCAAAGTCCCAAAAATAGGTCATACATGACCAAGGATCCTCAAAACTTGGTCAAGGGACAACAGGACACTTCATGTAACATTTTTTACCAGTTTTCCAAATTAGTGTCTGAGTCTGTTTCACTTGAAGTAATTCTTCGCCAACTGAGTATCCCTTCTACAGTTGGGTTCACGTAATCCTCATCATGCGCAGTTGTTTTGTACAACTGGTCGATTTCCTCTAAGTCTAGGAAAGTAGGTTCTACAAACCTCTCCCCTTCTGATGGGTCTGATGGCACTATGACCCTGTATTCACCTAACTCAAATGTCATTTTTCTTGTCTTCAAGTTGATTATGGCTTGATTTTCAAACGCCCAATCCAAGACAAGTAACGTTGGGTATGGTGTTGTGTGGTCCACTATTTCAATGACTTCAAAATATTCTTTAGTGCGCACTCCATCTACATCTATTGCTACTCAATTCAGTCTACTGATTGGTAGGAATCTGTGTTGGTTTGCTAGTTTCAATTGGATAGGTGAGTATCCTAGTGTGGGCTCTCCCATGCATTTCCATGTCTTCTTTGGTAATACATTAAATTCAGATCCTAGATCCAGTATGATGTCTCCCATGTTGAAGTCTTCAATGTTTGCATTCAGTTTGAACTCCCTACTAGTTCTTCTCCTAGTATGTAGGTGATTGACTGTCTTTTGTTCTAGTTTTCCTTCTGTCTGGATACTACATTTTTCTAGTATGTTTTGCAATATTTTCACATATGATGGATCATTCAAAACTTTTACCCATGATTGCAAAAATCCTTTGATTGTACTTACTTGTCCCATGGGTTTCATTTCGTTGGTATGATCCAATAATGGAGGCATCTCATATTCTGGTGCTCCCTTTTTTTGTTGCACAGTTGAAGTCGATGCCATGTCTTATTTCTAAAATTCTTGTCTTTCTTGCTTAAATACCTCCTTCTCCTTCTATGCATCGAACTGCCTCCTTGGTTCGGTGTTCTTCTTCACCCACTAGTTTTGTGTTGGCTATTGTCGGACTGCGTCGTTTCCTGTTTTAGCTCCTCCGCGAGTAACTATGTTGATGTTTCGTCTTTCATCCCTTGCTTCGGATGAGATCCATTGAACATTATGGTTGTTCTAGTTCCTCTTTTCCTATATCTTCACTAATAGTGTCAGACATTCCTTCGTATCATGGTCCAATGCTCGAAAATACATACAAGTTGCTGGTGGAAGAAGACATTCTCTTGCATAATGTCTCGATTATTGGCAATTGTGGCATACCATTGGTCCTCAACCTTGTCCAAAACCACCGCATGCTTGTCCTCCACCTTTATAGCCTGCTCGATCTCCCCTTGGTTCTTTATACTGAGGCTCCTTATTATACTACGCGGTATTGTACTGAGGTTGTGTTGTGTTGTACTACAGTTGCGCGTTGTTATATGGTTGTTGTGTAGTATTATGTTGTTGTTGTGTAGTGTTGTATGGAGCTGGAACTTGATTGAACTATGGTGTAGCTCACCCAGTCATCATTTATGCCTGCACTCTATATGCATCTGATGTCCTCTCTCTCATTAGTTCCATATTTCTACAATATTTGTCATCGTGACCCACTGATTTTCAAAAGGTGCAATATGAACTCTTTGGGACTATCTAGTATTTTTGCATCATCGTGCAGTGATATGGATCGTGACCTGGTTTCTTGCAGATTTCACACCATAGTCCTCCTATTGGTAACGGATTTGGCATTCATTTTTCCATATACTGTGTGAATTTTGGACATTCATTCTTGTGGTGTCCTTCTGTCCTGCATGTGGTACACCAAACAACTTCCCATTTATCCTTATTCTTATTCTGGTTTAGCTAAAATGTTAAGTATTTCAAATCCTCCTTCAGTTCTTTGATAGTTGGGTATGTCTGTTGATACTGGTTTTCTTCCAGCTGCAAGGCTGTCTACAGAGCCTCTGCCTGCATCTGAAACTTTTGTTGTCGCAGTGGGTATTTTAAGTGTGGGAGTAGTGAGTTGAAAAATAGGTGTCGATGTTTCATATCGGTCATGAGATATTTTAACTTTCCCTCTAGTCGCTTGAATCTCTGGTCAATCTCCCAAACAGATTCTCCAAGTTTCTGTCGGATTTCTACAATCTCATTCATGGATTGATCCTCTGAGCTCAACTTCACGAACTCATTTATCAATAACTTATTAATATCTTCATTTTTTCTGGTTTTCCCTCCTGGATTATTTGTAGCTAAATTCATATACCAATCCAGTGCGCAATCCCTTAGTGTGATCGCTAGTTGTACCAATTTAGTGTGTTCATCTGTGATCTATTTTTCTTCCCAAATCTTCTCACAAATGAACAAATATTTTTTTGGATCCTCTGATGCTTCTCCTTTAAATGTTGGTAACATGATGGTGGGATCATGTCCTGTCATTCTGAACGTTGAACTACTACCTCCGCGTGATGTAGATACCTGACTAGTGTTGCCTGAACTGGCCCCTCAAGTTGTTGTTCCTTATGTAGATGTACTTCTTGATGTATGACTACTTCTGAACTTTGGTTGTCTAAATAGTGGTGTTCTCTTTGGTGTATTAGTCACACATGGGTTTATGGGTTCCACACTAACATTAATATGGATAGGATTATTGCCTTATCTTCCTGCTCTTGGACTTCTCGTCTTCCTCGCATATGTTGCGTGAGGGATTTCCTCAATCTGCTCCATAGCCCAGAGATCCTCTACCTCTTCCTCATCACTTGCCAAGACTTCCCTAGCGGCTACGGCCCTCTTCTTGGTATTCACCTTGTATTGGTAGGGTACTTTGATACGCATCTTTCCATATGTCACCATGATCCTCTTGATATGGTCATCATCCATCATAATCGGTTCCAAGGGTTCCTCCTTCTTTCCCTTCTCCTTTCCTCCTTCCATTTCTCCTCTCTTTGTCGGTGCTTCCCCCATTCACGCAGGGAAGTTTAGTTGTCTGACTCTATTGTCATTACCCCTTTATTATATAGCAGTATTTTAATAGAAGTATACAGCGATTGAATTTACCTCCCTCCAGGTCCTCATAGAAACTCTTGCTCTACTACGCTATACGAATTCGTTGTGTCGACTGCAAACTCTGTTATAAAACCTACCACAATATTGTCCATCCAAAAATCTACTGCGCGGGTGAATTTGTTGTTCACCTGCGATAACTGCTCAATCTGTACCGGGGTCCACTCTAACTATCATATTTGGTTCATTGCGTAGTTATCCTTCAACCTTATTATCCACTCCTGCAATAGATGTGGAAAATCACGGAAAAATACTTCCTATAAATTAGTAAACACGTATTTCTCAAGATATTTTTGGGGTGTTATTCTAGGGTTTCTGTTATCTTTCTGTTAAAACTCCATCTTTTTGGTTCTTAGCCAATTTTCGATCTTTGTTTTGTGGGATTCCATAGTCTCAACATCCCCTTATAGTAGCTCATTTCTTTCTTCTCTTCTTTACTTTTATCTTTCTCAACCTTATCTCATCTACTCAATCCTCTCATTTTCCTACCAACATAAACTAAACCATTTGTTGGTTGCTCTATTTTGTTTGAGTTTGTATTGACCCAAGGTTCATGTCTATTCGGGTTTCCAACAAAGCCTCTAAAACTATCGGCCCTCCTGGTAAACCAGAAGGAAATGCAATGCACAGAGTGTCCTGCGTCGTCTCACCCAAGATAGGTTTAATGGGTGGTTGTAATACTCATGTGTTTACAACCTAGGATTGAGTGAGAGATATGAGAACTGTATATTGAACCTCTATTATAACTTGTAAACGCAATATGTTGTCATTTACAAAACCCAGGAAATATAGGAACTCGTGCATTAACATAGAAATAAATATTGAATGATGATAAGTATATGCATGCATTCATCACACAACACAGATGTTGCCATGGTTCACCCCCTCCTTGGCTACGTCCACAAATATTTGCCTTTCATCTCTTTTATTATAGTGTTTATGCATCTACAGCGCCACGCGCGGTACAATCCTTCACAGTGGGGTAAGATCTATACGAGGCGGACTAGATCGCACCAAGCTCCTCAACCTGTGATCTAACCCTCAAGATCTTCCCTCCTTCGTCCTCTCTAGATCAACAACTTATACAAAATAGATCACACATCAAAATAATACATATCTCAACAAGTCATGGATAACTAGATAAACTTGATAATACTCTGAATCGAATAGAACAACCCCTCTATGATACCTAAGTATCTATATTCATACATTTATGGATCTTCAACCATTACAATAAATTAGCAAAACCCTAACCCTAACATCGTTAGGTATTCCCTGCATGTGCACGTGTTGTTCTTCCTTCCAGCTGTCGCTTTCCTCATGCATGCTTTCTTTCCCAAAATCGCCTTGATTTTCCACTTTGGCCTACTTCCAACAACCACATATATCATGTGTTGATGGTTTGCATTTTGCTATGATGTTTATGTCGTGAATCTACTTAGTATGTTGATTTTTATATTTGATAGATAGATCTATGAATGCTTAGTGATTTATTTATGTTGAAGGTGCTAGATCTAATTTATGATGCTAAGTGTGATGTGTATTTTGTTAATGTTACTGCACCGATCTATTCTTAGGGTTTGTTCTGGGATGTGAGTGAAGTTGATAAGCTAATTCATTATTATCTTCTAAGTACTTTGTGAAGTGTTATAATCACAAATCCGTGTCCCGGATTGGTTACAAACACCTAATTCATGTAACCCCCCCTACCTCTACCTCGGGTGAGACTTACCCTGCTTCACAAGTGTTGTCAAAAGGGTTGGTAGTTAGGGTTTTTTTGGTGCATTGTTGAAGCATTGAACCCTGGGTCTACCCCTATGAAAACGGTGTTATAGCCCTGCAGGATGGTCTGAAAACAAATTTCTCCCACGACGAGCCGGTCTAGGACATGATCTGGTAGGAAATGTGGTGCTCCAGTGGGCCCGAACGCCTTGATGTAGGTTGCACACTCGTCCAAGTACCAATGGCCTAACTTGGCTATCATTTTCTTGGTTTTCGTCAATAGCCTTGGGCATTCCTTATTAAAAAGAATAAAATAAATATGGGCAATGAATTCATTGTAGATGAGGGAGTAAAATTTCTTGTACATGTTTTCCCATGGCACCTTGAAGTAGACATGGACCAGGAGCTCTGCAACATGCCATCTCATATTCATGTCAGCGAAGATGTTCTTAGAGGATATGACATTGAGTAGGTACGAGGTCATGTAGAAAGTTGGTGCCTCTCCTTCCTTCGGTGTCTGAGCCTGTTCAACAAAGATTCTTAGTTTTTTGGAGATTATTTCTCCCCAGTTGAAACTACTCCCGATGATTGCAACTGTGTATGCCAAAGGCATCCATGCTTCTAAAAACTTGGAGAAATCCTTTTCTCCATATAGCTTATAGATGAGAGCCATAAAATAGATGTATGGATCCCTCAGGTTGATTGTCTTGTACCATCCATTTCTCTGATTGGTGAATTTGTTGTCTTCCCTCCACCATGAGGCCATCAACTAGTTGGTGTCATGGAATTTATAGAACTTCACCATGAAGTCTATGTTGAGCCGCTCCTTCGGGTCCCTAAGATTGTAGTATTTTTGAACCTCTGTAAGGAGGAAAACTCCGACGCACCCACCATTCTCATCGTTAATAAAACATGTGTTCCCATCTGTGTGGTCGATGAGCCACTTCAGGACCTCTATGCAGGGGAAAACGGGGGTTCTTCTAGCCACCATGTGTAAATACGACCGTTGGATGTTGGGGAACACTTGTTCATCGAGTGCACTTACATCTGGGTTATTGTGTGGGATATACTCTGGGTATTATTCTCTGTTAATCATGTTGAAGAGATCCCCCCATTGTGGGAGCACTACTTTGGATATGGTTCTTTCCTCTATATAACCAAAGGCTGGAGGCTGGGTGAAAACTTTCTTTGTTGATGTCTTGATGACAGGCTCTGGCCTACGGGCGTACTTTAATTGCCTCACACTCCCTAGAGAAGAACATTCACATGTCTCTGGTTCTTTTAGCTTTGGCACTCTCAGAAAGCATATGGTGGTTGGCTTTCTCGATGGCATTGTTCCTGCAACTTGAGAAGATTTTAGAGATTGTGTAAAAAAACAGACGAACACATATAAATTATAACCAGCGAATTGACAGACTTGGATACATACCTCTGAAGTTTGTTAAACCTAGTTTTTGATAATCAGGAGGGTCAGTATTGTCTTCAAGTTTCTCATTTTTCTCCTTCAGACGCTCTGGAATTCTCTTACGTGAAGAATGAATTTGTTCTCAACAGTTCAATAGATTTAAACAGGAAAGATCTTACCATGTTGCATCAGCCATTCAATTCGGGTTATGAGTGAAATTTTTATAAATCTGTCGTCGAATATTTAGAGGAGTTAGAACTTAAATTCATCGTGGGTTGATGGCGGTGGCGTGGGTGGTGATGTGTGGTCTATCGGCGATTTCAAAAATGTTGTTTTAATTGGCGCACGAGGTAGAAACTAATGTGGGATCAGGTATTAATTAGCTCCTTAAATTTCCAAAATCTGATTGTATCTAACGCTGAAAACGTCTCATTGTGTCATTGTTTCAGTGGGTGAATTGGGGGTCAGGATTGTGCTATGAACATTTTCGTTGATATCCTCCTACAAAATCTCTGACATTGATCAATCTTACCGTACAATGCTAATGCGGCAAAGCTTACTCGGAGGTGTGACTAGGACCTAGGGAACCAAGAAAGACTCGAGAGAGGACTAGACCATACGACCCTCTTACCTCGTAAAGACATGTTCCATTCGAGACCAGTGACTTAATTCACTCGTATTAATTGGATTCACGAATTTACTTAAGCTATTCATTCTAAAACCAAATCCTAGCTTGTTGACGCTAAAAAGTGTTCAGGATCGGCTATCAGCGATAGACCTACCCAAGTGCTCTCGGATCGGCTCCCTCAAAAAATAATCTATGTTGAAAATGCATCGGGGATGAGTGATCGGGGATAACTTTATCATGGTAAAATTTTTGTTGTGATCCTTCTGGATTTTCCCCTATCTCGATAAAGTATGTCGGGCATCGGCTATCATCAATTTCTTTTCGTTCTTTGTTAACATTTTTCCTCCTCGTATTTTACATATGTCTAAGGGGATCGACTATCTCTCGATCCTTTATGTGAAAAACTTACTCAAACCAAAACTGTCTTCTGCCGATGCCGATGAATATTGGTGCTCGACGACTGTTATTTTCCTAGTGGTTCCTTTACTTACTTGAATTCTTTTTGATGTCGAACCTGAGCACATTAGGTGTAGTTTTTGGTTGTTGACTCTTAATTTAGGTGTTAAGGTATTTTATTCATGGGGTTCAATAAGTTCTAAAAAACCTAAATAAGTAATAATATTCATGAAAATAAACAAAGACAAAACATTTCCCAACATGAAATCGAGTCAGACAGTGCAGAAAACAAGTGGTACTCAAAAAGTGACAAAAATTTAATAAGGCTTTTTTAGGGTGTGTTGAGTGCTCAACAAATGGTGACTTACTAGGTGAAAGCAGAATCTTTGTTCCTACCTTGGGCTCAGCTGATGCAAAATCTGGCTAAGAACTTAATTGGTTTTTATCATAGCCTCTCCTATCCTTGCGTTTGAAATTCCCTGGTTGGTGAAATTTGGGCCTGCCTATGGGGTTTCAACCTTTATTCCACCTTTGTTTCATGTAACCATGACCCATGCCCTATTTTGACAAGATTCGATTAAATCATTCACTGGAACCATGCCTTTTAGTTATCATCGTTCCCTTTCTATGGTGTTTCTTTGCTGCCAGCAAGCGTCCATATCCCCAGCAGAGTCACCCCAACGTCACAGACCTTGCTCCGTTGCCAGGGAGAATCCATATCCCCAACGGAGTTATCTACATACCCTCTACTACTTTGCACTCATTTGATATAATTGATTTTATTTCGGTCGAATTCCCTGAGCGAGTGGGAGAGGAGGATGTTTGTTATTTACAAACTAAGATGGTTAAGGTGAATTTTTTCTATCTCTGTCTCGAGGTACATGTAGTCCTTTCTAGCTTACCATCTTTCCCTTAGGGTTTTACTTGACCACCAGGTGGACATTTCATCACTTTTCCAAGGTTTTTTTTTTGCATAGGTTAGATACATAACTCCTTCAAAACAACTGCAAGTCTATCAGTGCTTCTTGTATTGTATGTAATCATGAGTCAGGAACAGAGTTTATCATATCACATGAACTAAGTTCAACCAATTCCTTTCTAAACACAAACTTCAAAAGAGAAGAAAGTACTATAACAAGAAACAAAAAACAAAAAATGAACTCCGCAATCAGCCTACCTAAAAACAAAATATCATGAAAACACACACATTTTTTTAAAAGAAATATTGTTTTAGGGCTTGGCCATTCACCGAGAGGGCATCAGGTTCCCCCTTATATTTTTCAACTGATACGTGCCTACCCCAATTTTCTCGACTACCTGAAAAGGTCTGAGCCATAGATTTTGAAAATTCGAATGTTTCCCCTTCGACTCATTTTCTCTGTCCCATTTCACGACTAAGTCTCCTACTTCAAAATTCTTCTCTTTGGTCTTATGCTTATCAAACCACCTTTTAACTATCTACTTATGAGCTATGAAATTTGATTTTGATTTCCCCCTTTCTTCTTCCAGCATGAGGAGGGTATCAATTCTTTGTTGTATAACGGATGTGGGTTTTCCTCTAGGATCTTGAGCAAGCTGAAGAGATGGAAGATACAGTCTGTTTGGGAGAATGGCTTCATGTCTGTATACCAGAAAGTATGGGGAATTCCCTATAGCTTCCTTGGGTGTTAATCTATCATCTCATAAGGAATTATGAAGTGAACTATTCCAATTCCTTTGGTTGTCTGCAACTATTTTCTTTAATATCCTCACTAAGTTCTTAAATGTTGATTATGCCACTTTGTTCCCCTATGGATAGTAGTTTGCAGAGTATTTGATTATGATTCCTTTGTCTGAAGAAAACTCTGTTAGGGTGGAAGAAAATTAAGAGGCATTATGAAAAAAAATGACAGAAGGCATATTGAACCTTGTAATCAGTTGTTGTTCTATGAATTGGATCACCACCTTTTCGTTTACATGAGTCAGAGATATGGCCTCTACCCATTTCGTGAAATAGTTTGTGGCAGTCAGTATGTATCTATGTTGTTTTGAAGAACTTGGTGTAATTTCTCCTATGATATCTAACCCCCATTTCTTGAATGGCCTAGAGACGGCCACAAGTTGGAGTGGGACAGTTTCTCTCTTTTCCCTCCCTACACTCATTTGACAAGTTTTACAGTTCCTAGTGTATGTGTAAGCATCCCTAAATAGATTAGGCCAATAAAATTCGGCTCTTAGTATTTTGTGAGCGGTGGTATTCCCTGCGAAGTGTCCACCTACAAGTCTATCATGGAGCTCCTTCATAACCTTGTTTGCATCTTCACATTTGAGACATCTTAAAATTACCCCATCATAATTAACGCGGAAGATCAACGAATTTATGAGGCGATATTGTGTTGATTTTAATCTGAGATCTCTCCTTTCCCTAGGGTTTAGGTTTTCTGGGAAATTCCCATGATGCAAGAGATAAGTTAGTTTCTCATACCAAGACTCCTTCCCTAGGGAGACGTATGATGCTTCACCACACCATAATGCCAATTCATTCTCCCATATGGGGTTTTCATTTACTTGGTCCTGGACTTCATTCGCCAGTTTACATAATCCTTGTCCCTTAACTAGTTTAGCGGGTTTTATATTTAGATCAAATTCTTGGACCACTTCCATCCAGTTTCCTCTTCTTTCCTCCATATCCTATTGAGTAAACAGGGATCATACTGAGGGATGAGGCACAATGACTTTGGAATGGTTCTTTAGGATGTAAGATCTGAAGTGTTTCACTGTCTTGTAAACTACATAAGCCTGCGTGTCTATAGGAGGGTAATTTAGTTCAGCCCCTTGGAGATTAGTGCTCATAAATGAGACTGAGGCCTCATTGTCATCATCATCCTTCTAATTCAATATTTCATTTAACGATTGGTTAGAGGCAAAAGTGTAGAGGAAGAAATCTTTGCTAAATTCGGGACTTTGCAACACTGGAGCTTGAGATATTGCAGCCTTAATATTTCTAAAATCACTTTTTCATTCATCATCCCATTTAAATTTAGCATCTTTGCATATCATTTTTTGTAGGGTTTTGATAGTTTCAGCGAAATCGAGGGTGAACTTTCTCACAAAATTGATTTTCCCAAAGAAGGATTGCATAGCCTTTTTGTTGTGGCGTAATGGAAGATGAGCTATAGCCCTAATTCATTCTGGGTCTATGTGAATTCCTGCTTGAGATATCATATGAACTAGTAGTTTACCTTCCTCGACACCAAAGATAGTTTTCTTAGGGTTTAAGGATATATCGTATTTCCTACACCTTTTGAAAAACTGGGTTAAGTGTTGGATGTGATCTTCTTTGTTCTTTGAATACACAGTGACATCGTCCAAATAAACTACTACACATTTTTTTATTAGTCCTTGAAATGCTACGTCCATGTCCCTTTGAAAGGTTTCCCCTACATTGATTAACCCAAATGGAATGCATTTAGAAGCGAAGGTTCCCCACTTGGTTCGGAAGGTAGTTTTCAAACGGTCTTCCTCTGAAACTAGAACTTGGTTGTAACCTGAAAAGTCATCCAACAGAGAAAAAATATCAGAACCAGACACGGCCTGCAAGAGTTGATCCATCGATGGGACTGGGTAGTTGTCCTTTTCTAATTCTCTGTTGAGGTTCCTAAAATCCACATAGACGGATCTCCCCATATTCTTTCCTCACGGGAACCAAATTTTATACCCATGCAGAGTGTCTAACCTGGAAGATAATATTATCATCTAGTAATTTCTTTAACTCCTGACACATGAGAGGCTCCATAAATGGGTGGTACTTCCAAAACTTCTGTTGGAATGGTTGCACTCTGGGTTTTAACGGGATTGTGTGTTGAATGATACGAGTATAATAAGTTTTCAGATCTCGATAGGACCATGAAAAAACATCTTGATATTTTTTGAAAAGTTTGAGATAGGCCTTCCTTTCTTCTTTAGATATTGTCTTGTCGAGATTTATATTCTTGGGGTTTTCCGGGGTTCCTAGATTTATAGTCTTATACATGGGACATGAAATCCCCATCTTTGTGTTCGTTAACCCTTTGAATGTTTCCCTTAAGTCAAAAAGGTTTTCTAAATTGGATACTCATTTTGGTATCGTGTGAGACCCTGGTTTGTCAATCGATTTATCTCTCTCGGGTTTTTGTACATGGGGGTCGGGGTCTACAAATTCCTCCTAAAATACTTCATCATCAATAGCCAGATCTTTAAAATTATCCTGATTGGTTAAAAAATTATGATCTGTTCATCTCCTTCAAAGACATTCCAATTAGAAATAGTGTTGGGCACCGACGGTTTATAGAGTATCTCCATAGTTAACCTGGAGGTTTCATAGTCTTCTAAAGGGGATAGCCTTGAGGCAGAAGTGGCCATATAATCAGCAAGACTGTTCTTTGTTCTGGAGATCATTGTAATGTTGAAGGCTTCGAAATGTTCTATTAGTTTGTGCACTTCCTGTTGGTAATTCCTCGGGTGGGGAGAGTTGAAATGTATAGTGTTCCTTACTTGTCTAACAATGATTTTAGAATATTCGAAAACCTTTAGTTCTTTAACGTTTAATTCTATGGATTTATTTATCCCTTGTACTAGATCTTCATACTAGGCGGTGTTGTTTGTGCACTCAAATTCTAGTCTGCAGGACAAGAAATTTTGTTTACCTTTGGGATCAATGAGGATACACTGATCCCAATCCTTCTTGTGACTTAGACCCATCAAAGTACAAGTTCCAGACTTGTGAGATAAAACCATCAGTTTCTTCTTGCCTACCACTTTCCTCCTTTCCTCCTATTTKMTCTGTGGTTTCGAACAAAGGTTCTTGACAGAAGAGGATTTATTCTGCCGCTGTCGGCAAATTTTCTTGAAATTCCATTTCAAAGTTTTGAGTAAGAGGGACATTAGATGAGAGGGAGGAGAAATTCTTGAAATCAGATTYGTGGGAATAATTTCCTAATACGGGGAAATCTTTCGAAGAGGGTTCATTGAGGGTTTCTAATTCGGTGACAGTATGTTTCAAATATCTTTCCCTGTCGATCCTAATCATATTTGTGTGTCACTTTAATGGAAACCAAAGGTGAGCCCAGTCTGTACTAAAGTATCCATTTAACTTCTTGGACAAATATCAACTAGGTAGAAATCCATAAGCTTCTGGTATATCTACTACAATGATGTCAATTACTTGAACAAATTTTGGGTGAGTCTCCATCCTGATCATGACATCTTTGAGCTCTCCCATAACTTTCACCTGGGTTTTGTCTAGTTGTATCAAATGTTTATCACTTTTGAGAGGGGCCACATTTAGTTTATTCCATATAGAAAATGGCATAACATTAGAGGATGTCGTTGAGTCAACCAAACAATTATGGAGGTTTATGTTGAAGACTTCAAATGTCAAGAGAAACGGTGGGATAAAATACTTTCCCTTCGTATCTTCAAAGAAAGTGTTCACAGTTGGTTTATTTCTTATATCTGAGAGGGATGGATTTTCTCCTTGGTCAATGTT
Organism: Picea sitchensis; assembly: GCA_010110895.2. Classification (NCBI taxonomy): domain Eukaryota; kingdom Viridiplantae; phylum Streptophyta; class Pinopsida; order Pinales; family Pinaceae; genus Picea; species Picea sitchensis. Next base: position 1,462 of record SNQJ01S0035095.1, on the reverse strand, counting down.
TTTTGTAGGATATTCTATTGAATTCAATTCTCGTAACAGAAATTCATTTTGCTGAGGGATTCTACACATGTCCATGACCGATATATTTGCCTTCAATTTTTTCAAATCTTCTACTATGTTGTAGTCTAGCTTGGGCGATTCTCGGGTATGGAAGTTTATAGGATTTCTTTGGGAGACAAAAGGTTCTCTAGGGTGATCGGACATTGGCTTCCCTCCTGAAATTTCATCAGTAGTAAGGTCGTTTGAAACAGGCTAATGCCTACTTCGTCTTTTCACATCCAAGATCTCAGCGGGTGATTCTTAAACTTCAAATAGATCATCGGAAGTCATTGGTAGGTTAGGGTCCCATATCAGCATGGTTGTTTCTTTTGGTGGATCAAATTCTTCAAAAATATTCATAACTAATCCGCTTGATTGTTCGATAATGGAAACCTTGTCTAGAAATTGGTTGTCCATCAAATTCATGGCATCCACCCATTGTGGGCAATCTCTTTCAGAATGTGTCTCTTGGTGATAGGTACAGAAAGAGTCGAATGTTTCATTTCCCATATCAATGTTTAAGTTGGTTGGGGTATGTTCAATTGATTTAAACAGTGGATTTATTTTTAAAAAGGGTTTATAGGGCCTCTAGCCTTGGTTTCCTTCCCTTGCACTTATTTTCATGTCTATGATTTTGTTTGACAACTTCTTTACCATGCGTTGTAGGTCTTCTATATCTCCACTTCCTTTTTGGGGACCTTATTTTGTTTGTTTCCATGGGGGTCTAGTCAACAAGAGTCCTCTCCTGGGAGGAGGTTGAACTTACTTCTTAAATAACGAGACCTCGCCTTCTTTACATCCCTTCATTTGGAATTATATTGTTTTGGCTTTCTGAAAATTCTCATCTAAGGTTGTTTTGGCAGCGCACTTCACAAACATGGAAATGGAAGGTTGTTATCAGACTAATCGGTAGGTGAAGACACTAACAGATCTCCCTAGATCCACCTGGATCTAGAACAAAACAGGACAGGACATGACTCTTTCCCTAAGTTTTGACCATTGAATAAGCTAGTAGGAAGGAACAAGTAACATACCTTTATATCTATTCCTAGGGTATCTGTTACTCCAGCTTTGCTCCAGTGCTCTCGTGAGGTCAATACCAAGATAACACAAACCAACCAAAGTGAAGACAGCACAATATATTCAACAATCAACTTATGTGTATGATCAAGGAATTACACAATAAAGTGAGAATAGCTTTATGGGAAAGGGACATGCCACTGTATCATATTGATTGAAAATAAATATTACAACCTGATCGCCTTGATGTCGCAAGCTTAATTTTGATGGCTCTTGGCTCCAACACACACACACGCTTGCTCAATCCTTGCATGAATAAGATCAAATCCTCTTGGTAGACTTGCTAGAGTCTCTAAGATGTTGTTAAGCTAAGTCCTTCACACAATTCTTTCACCAATTCTCC
>SNQJ01S0035094.1:89097-99143 GCA_010110895.2 Picea sitchensis | reverse complement strand
ATTGTCACAAGTACAATTTTTAATGCCTTTTCCACTCCTGAGAATGTCGTCGTCGGTCTCACAATAAGACCCCAATTCTATCCACCAATATTATAAGAAATATATATATATATATATATATATATATATATATATATATATAATGTAAAACTATATAAACAATGCACAAATTTTTGGCCAACGTCAAATTAATTGGTGGTTAACAGGCGAACTCATTGTTATATACCGAACCTTCGATAGATATAATAAGAGGTAAAGTAGAATGTATACGTCATCCAAAGTTGTGTCCATTTAATATAACGATCCTACACAAACCCAAGGTCAATGGTATGCTCTCTGGAATCTTCAAAATTCAATAACACTCTAATTATTTTTCATTTTCAAAATTTAGAAAATCCCAAGTATAAGAGTAATATTCAATTAGTTAAGAGTTGGATTTTTTTTATGTAAAGAAATAGGTTAACATCTTAAGATTCAAAGATATTTGATTGGTTTTATGATGGAACGAAATAAATTAACATCTCAAAATTAAAAATATTTGATAAGAATGAAAGTTTTGAAATGTGTAATTCTTCTTAAATAACAATGATGAAATAACCTACATTCATAAATAAGACTAGATACAGAAATGATGAACAACTAACAATAATATCCTCACTACCACTTAACAACTAACTTATCATAAAATTTTCCACTCAAAAATTAATAATAATAAATCATTTAATAAATAATTGTAATAAATATTAAAAAATTCAACTCTAACCAATTAATAAAACTAATTAATATCTTATTAATATGATTCTACAATTTCTTAACAATATGAATGGTTTAACCCACTACCATGGGAGTTTATCTTAGCTAATTTCATAACTAAAATAAATTATATCACATAAAATAAATTAAAATGTAAACAAGTGGTGAATTTTATATCCTAAAATAGGAGTAGATGAATTATAACTTAGTTTTTTTTTTTAATAGATATCTATATTATTTTTTTAATAATAATATATATGCATACATTTTTTTAATAATTGTTTATGGGAATGGAAAGCTACTTTAACCAGGTATATTATCTTTTAAGAATTTGTGTCGGAGGTAGTATGAGCATCCTGCGTACTACACTCCACCGCTTGAAACTTTGAAATAAGTGCTTGAAATCTCGAAATAAGTGAAGACTGTAATAACACTATAAAGCTATCAACCAATGAAATGTAAGAAAGCTCAGTTTTTTTACACATTAAAAAATAAAATTTTAAATTTCTTATGTTACACATTAGGTTATTTACAAAATTTTTGAAGTCAAACCAAATTAATATAGCATTAGGCATCATGCAAAATAAATCAATTAACATAGAAGTGATTAATTTTATAATGTGAAATACAATTAGATGAATTATAACTTAGTTTTCCATTAAATTTACATTAAAAAAAAATTGTTTATTAAATATAACTAGTAATTTTCTCTCAACGTGTAAGATTATATTGAAAAAAATATTTTAGAGTAAATAGAAACAAAGCCATAATATAATACTTCAAAAATGTTTCGTTTTAAAAACAGTTGGACATGGCAAAACAAATCAAAGATGTTTAGGTTTTATCGATGATGTGTTTTTTTAAAATGTAAATTTAATGAAAAAACAAGCCAATAAGGAAAGTGGTATTTCATTTTTTAATTTTTTTTTAATTGTTGTTTTTAAAGGGAGTATATATTAGGGATAAATTTTTTTTTTTCGTCTCACTATTATTTAAATTTAGCAAATCAATTATTGGTTAAATCACAATTTTGCATTGTTTAAATCTTGTTCTTGAATGTATAAATCCATTCAACACCCTCACAAACCTACAAGGCACACATAACATGTATTTTCAACTACTAAAATCTGCAACCTTATTCATCCTTCTAAATTTCTAGCCAAATTTTGAATAAAACTCGTCAAAAAAAAAGATAAAGATAAAAACTTAAAAAGTTTAAACTAGAACATATACATTATCACAAGCAAAGACGAATTAACTTGGAATCAATATGTCATTAATTTTTTTTATCATAACTAACCAATAGAATGAATTTTTAATATATTTTTATTGAAAGGGAAAAAGTGTTATCCTTGATATTAACATTTTATCTATTTATTTTTAAAAAATAAACTTCACCCTTATAAAAAAATTTGGTAGTTTTTTTTAAATAAATAGAATTTCTTTTCTCTAACACTTAATTCTTTTTAAATAAATGAAATTTATTTTCCCTTAACACCTAAATCTTTTTGCTTTTTAAATAAATGAAATTTATTTTCCCTTAACCCCTAAATCAAGGAAATCGAGGCTCATGTAACATGTTGATTCAAAATATGCAAAACCATAACCCAAAATAGAAATAAATATCCTTTCTCCAAATAGAAATATAAAATATACAAAAATTAGTACAATGTTGCAATAATGCTTGCACAATTCTCAACCCCCAAATAAGGGGAAAGGTCGTGAAAGAGCACAATAAGGGGAAAGGTTATGAAAGAGCACAACCACATTGCTCAAGCACAACCGCATGGCTCTAGTTGCTAGGGATACATACTTTATTCTCTTAATTTCATTTCTACAATCTTATGTTTATAACTCTCATCTTATATATTCTAAACAACATTTATTGGCTAGTAAAATTTTACCTGCTACATATCTTATTTCATAATAGTGAATTTTTTAAGAGAGCTACATATCTTATTTCATAATAGTGAATTTTTTAAGAGAGAATGTTGCTACTAAATAGTATAGTGGTTTTACTATTTTCATAATATTGTAAATAATCATAATCATAAAAAAATTATAAATTCATAAACCATTCCAAAAATAGAGATGATTATAATGCCATGATAACAATTTACTTGAATTTTCACCTTTTAATTCACCTTTTACCTTGTGGGGATTTGGTTTGCCTTTTTAGATTTTGAACAAATATCTTAATTGTTTCCACAACTTATGTAACGATTTCTTTTATTTAGATATATCGAAAAGGATGCCATACTTACTTATAATGTAAAGATAGATAAATTATATTATTAATAATAATAATAATAATCTATTTTTAAGGTTACTGTCAAGTCACACATCAAATTAGTGTATGAGACTTCTTTCACCTAGTGATTTGACCATCTATTTGATTTATAAAATTTACAAAAATATACATATCCTACCCCCTTTTGATTTGAAACTTGTAACCTCTTAAGAAGAAACACATGTTCTTAACCATGTTCTTAATATATAGTGTAATAATGTAAGTTATGTTAACTTATTATATAATGTATAGTTTTATAGCTTAAATTATGTCTTAGATATATATAAGTATAATTGAAATATTTAATAAAATAATTTTACGTATAATTTTATTTTATTAAAATATTAAATTTTAAAGAAATTTTAAATAAATGTAGATATTTTTATAAAATTAAATTGAAATATTTTTATTTTTTAATAAAATTATTAAAATAAAATATTAATATATAAATAAATTTGAATGTTGTTTAATATTATTATTTAAACCATCTACAATCACAAAATAAAAATATACAAATTTAATACATCTTTAATAAGATTATAAAATATAAAATTAAAAATATATTATCTTCAAATAACTTATTCCATATATGATTCATCATATACTTAAAGGATGTTTAAAACATCATTTAAAATATATAAATTTGAAAATTTATTAGTCATATATATTTTTTTTGTAAGTAAGAGATTTTATATATAAAGGGCTTTCAAAAAACCAGACCAGAGGTACAAAAACTTGAAAACAACCGCACTGTAATTATTGAACTGCCTCAATAGAGGGGAAACCAGTTTAGCCAGTCGGGTAAGTCTAGCATTTGATAGTCTAACAGTCTTATAAAATAGAACTAAGCTGACTAAGCTACGACTAAGAGAAGAAACTATTAAAAAGAAAAGAACCCCTGTGGAGTCATACACTTGGCGAGTAACCTAGCTAGGTGGCTAGAACGACCGCGTACCAAGGCTCCTCTTCAATGGGTGTCCCTTTGCCTTCCAAATGTATGTCAGCGTCCACGTTGCTCTCGTCCCTATTGGCATCTAGCAGGGCATCTCCAGGTGGTATGTACACATGCTGGCCTATAGCTGTCGCAGCCTCTGTGTCCTCATGCTTGACCTGCTCCACAACGACCTCTGTTGAACGTTGCGACTGAGCATTCTTGTTGTCGCTCTCTGCATTGGGTTCCTCTGCTGAAGCCGCGCCTTCTGGAGTGGAGGGGAAAACATCCTAGAAGGTGGATAAAATCTGAAGAAGGGTCGCGATCTTTCCATCCATAATCTGCAGTCGGAATTGGAGGTCCTCCATTCCCTGACGGAGTTCGAAGACCAGACCATAGAGAATGGTTAAACTTTCTTTCAGCTGCGAATCAGGGATGGAGTTTGTAGACGCGTACGCGCTGTTTCGGGCACTTCGAAAAAGAGGTGGCGCCCCCATGGGAGGCTATGAGGAGCAAGCTACCGGTGCAAGGGAAGGTTCGCTGGTTCTGGAGTGTGGTGGGACGACAANTATGTCAGCGTCCACGTTGCTCTCGTCCCTATTGGCATCTGGCAGGGCATCTCCAGGTGGTCTGTACACATGCTGGCCTATAGCTGTCGCAGCCTCTGTGTCCTCATGCTTGACCTGCTCCACAACGACCTCTGTTGAACGTTGCGACTGAGCATTCTTGTTGTCGCTCTCTGCATTGGGTTCCTCTGCTGAAGCCGCGCCTTCTGGAGTGGAGGGGAAAGCATCCTAGAAGGTGGATAAAATCTGAAGGAGGGTCGCGATCTTTCCATCCATAATCTGCAGTCGGAATTGGAGGTCCTCCATTCCCTGACGGAGTTCGAAGACCAGACCATAGAGAATGGTTAAACTTTCTTTCAGCTGCGAATCAGGGATGGAGTTGGTAGACGCGTACGCGTTGTTTCGGGCACTTCGAAAAAGAGGTGGCGCCCCCATGGGAGGCTATGAGGAGCAAGCTACCGGTGCAAGGGAAGGTTCGCTGGTTCTGGAGTGTGGTGGGACGACAAAAAATTGCGAAAAAGAGCCCGACGAGCTGTCGGTAATGACTAAGCATTCGAACCGGGAGGCAGGCGGGGTGGAGGAGGCGAGAGGTTCCATCTCGGGCTGCAGAGGTGGTGAGGAGATCGTGGAGGGTGAACCAAGGGGAGAAATAGAGGCTCGGGGACGAGGAGGATGCCAAGGAGAGCCTCTTCACGGCCGTCCTCTTTGACGCGACATAATGTTCTTCGTTTGAAGGCAGATAATGACTAAGTGCTCCAGGAAATGCAAAGAGATGGGAGAGGGCCAAGGGATGTGAACACCAAGAAATTCTAGGTTAATCTAGGCCAGGGCAACGGAGGGTTGTGGGAGTCGGTGCTCGAGCGAGGATGAGAAACAATTGCAGATGGAAAATCCATAGAGAAGTTCGTAATGAGGGCCAGGCGCACCAGAGTTAATGGTGCTGCAACAACGTGAAGTCGAATTAATGCAGGGTTGAGGCGGCGGTCATTGGCATGAGCTCGTCACATGGCTCCCTGCCTTGTTGGCCTGACTGCTCTCCCTCTTCATGCCATTTGGCTCGCACTAACACCCCATCCGGGGGTTTGTCCACTTCCACAGCTTTGCAGATGCATTGCTGGAGAATAGGGTGATCAGGGTTGAGGGATGTTTTGCAAAGGAGTTATGGTCCATCCCAATTGGTCCCCAGATTAGCCAGTTCATCCGCAACTTGATTCGCCTTTCTCCTGATATGAATAGGTATAACGGCCTGATTGGGTTGCAACAGTTCCGTGATAGTCTTTAGCCCATGTGAGAGTCTCCAACTGGGTGATATTCTTTCCGGGTCTGCTCCATTTAAAATCCTGCTGAAGAGATTGATGATGATTTTAGATTCTCCTTTTACAATCAGCTTGGTGAAGTTGTGCTTGATGGCTAATTGCAGTCCTCTAATGAGCCCCCAAAGTTCCGCTGCATTGTTCGTGGTATGACCAAGGGAGTCTGTGTTAATGAGAATGATGTGTCCATGGTGGTTGCGGAAAACTACTCTGTAACCCGCTGCTCCTGGATTTCCCTTAAAGGCTCCGTCAAAGTTGAGCTTGATGAAGTCGACTGGGGGGGTGGACCAAGAGGAGGGGCTGCTGGGAGGGGGGGAGAGGAAGAGCGGGAAAGTGGGTGATGAATTGGGGAGGTCTTCCAGTACTGAAGGATCAGGAGTTCTGAGGGGTTGTTGATCAAGTCTTTTTCAGTCCAGAGCTGAAGGTTGAGAGTTTCCAGAATATTGAGGCGACATTGGTTCCAACAGTGGTGCCACTAGAGGGAAACATTCCTGAAAAGCCTTCTATTTCTTTCCTTCCAAACCTACCAAAGAATGAAGTCAGGAAGTAATTTCCATATACGATTTAGGAGGGAATATTGGAACACGTGGTCCATCCAATCCGTAATTGTATCAATGATGTTGTCTCCTTTGCGATCCGAGGTACGCATAACAAGCACACTTTGATCCCATATTTGAGCAGTATAAGGGCAGGAATTGAGGAGGTGATTCATGGTTTTGTCTGCTTCTCCACAAAACATACAGATAGATGGCCCAACAAAGCCTCTTTTTGAGAGGTTATCCCAGGTGAGAATGCTCGAATGGGTGACGATCCAGAGGAAGAGGGTGATTTTAGGCCAATGTTTAAGATTCCAGATTTTGCTCCATAATTTCCTTGTAGGTGGAGGGTCTGATTGAGTTTTGATGTGATAGGCCTCTCGTATGCTATAGGTGCCCCATGGCGAATATCCCCATCGAAGGATATCCTCTCCTGTGAGCTTGGGGATTTTCCTTTTGGACATTTCATCCTGTCAGGGTCTCAGATCCACGTGCGCTTCCAGGTTCAGGCGTTCCCTGCTTATGTGCCAGCGTCGCCAGGTGTATTATGGGGGATTGTCTTGCCAGTAATCAACTACTTTTGTCAGGCCCACATGTGTATATTGGGTGTTGATATGCTCAGACCAATCCTCGTGGTCCAAAATTGACCATTGCTGCCAGGAATCTTTCCAGAAGAGGGTTGTTTTCCCATTTCGAATTTCCTAAAAAGCATGTTGGGTAACTAGATGTCTATTCTGCTTAGTCGTTGCCCAGATTAAGGATCCTGGGTTGTCCCCATTCCATCGTATTAAGTTATTTTCCGCCACATCTGGTGCATATTTCTTCCTCCAGAGACTTGCCCAGAGATCCTTGGGATTTTTTAGCCATCGCCACCATATCTTGGCGCTTAGGACTTTATTCATGATAAAGGGGTCCCGTAATCCAAGGCCTCCTTGTGCTTTGGGTTGGTAGAGTTTGTCCCAGCTGATCAGTGTTATTTTCTTCCCTGTGTTGAGGCCTTGCCAGAGGAAGTTCCTCTATAATCTTTTTATGGTTGTGAGGACAAACTTTGGAGCAACAAGCACCGAGAAGGTGTAGATGGGTAGGGCTTGAAGAACTGCTTGAAGGAGAATGAGACGACTAGGAAGGTTTAGAACTCTGAAGGTCCAGGAAGATAGCCTCTTGGTAAAAGAGGAAAGGAGATGTTCCCAAGAGTATTTCCTGAGGGAATTATCAATCAGGGGGATGCCAAGGTATTTGGATGGAAGGGAGCTTCTGTTGAAACCCAAGATATCAGAGACATGGCGCTGAATCGGAGGGGGCGTATTGAAGAAGAAGATTTGGGATTTATCTTTGTTACAATCCAATCCTGAGGCTTCAGAGAAGGTTTGGAGGATCGAGAGGAGGGAGTTGGCTTCGCGTGCTATTGGGGTACCCATCAAAAGCGTGTCATCCACAAATTGGCTATGCGAGATAGGGGGGGAGATGCCATGCAAAGGTAGACCTGTCAGTAAGTTGTTTGCAATGAATGCGTGAATAGAGCGGCTAAGACCCTCGGCCATAATGATGAAGAGGAACGGGGAAAGAGGGTCTCCTTGTCTAATTCCTCTAGAAGGGGAAAAGGGGCGAGAAGGAACTCCATTGATAAGGATGGAAAAAAAAGTTGAGGAGGTTAGATTCAGAATCCAAGTCACCCAGAGCCTATCAAAGCCAAAGGCAAGGAGCATTTCCCGCATGTAGTCCCAACTTATCTTATCGAAGGCTTTAGAAAGGTCTAGTTTAAGGAGAATACCTGACGTTCTGGTCTTCTGCAAAGAGTGGATCACTTCATGAGCTAGGATGATGCTGTCCAGGATTTTTCTGCCCTCAACATAACCCGATTTCTCCGGAGAGATAATTGTTGGTAGGATGGGCTTGAGTCTTCGTGCGATCACTTTTGTTAGAATTTCATAGATGACGTTGCAGAGGGCTATGGGTCTGAACTGCTTAAGATGGTGATCCTGCCCCTCTTTGGGGATGAGGGTGAGGAAAGTCGCATTGAGAGCCTGAAGGACTTGTCTTGTGGATCGGGAGTCTTCAATAATTTCCCACACCTCTACCCTAATCAACGGCCAACAATGGTGGAAAAAATCCCTGGTGAAGCCATCGGGGCAAGGTGCCTTGCATTTGGGGGTGTCCTGAAGCACTTGATCCACCTCCTCAATTGTAATAGGCTAGAGCAGAGCTGAGTTTTGCTCCGGAGTGACAAGGGAGGGCACATGCTGCATGACCTTAGCTACGGCCTCAGATCTGTCTGGGAATGGTTCCGTGAGGAGATCTTTGTAATAGTCTATCAGTGTCATCTCCAGGTCTTCATGGGAATAAATGGGCTCACCATTGGTGGAGGTTAAGTGCGTAATTCTATTAGTATGACGTCGGTGAATGACGGTTCTGTGAAAGAATTTGGTGTTTCGATCCCCCTCCTTGAGCCATTGGATGCGTGATTTTTGTTCCCATAAAATCTCTTCTTGTCCTTTTCTGGTCTCCAACTATTGATTTACTTTTGCTTCCTGGGTTTTAAGCTCGTCCGTTAACCCTTGCAACCAGATATGATTTTGAATCGCACCCATTTGTTCTGACAGCTGCTTTTGGGAGTCGAAGATATTGCCAAAGATTTTCTTATTCTAGAGTTTGAGTATTTGTTTGAGGTTCTTTAGCTTTTGCTGAAATCTGTACATCTTGGAGCCGTGGGGGACCTCTGCCTCCTTCCACCAATCTTGGATCTTTGCTTGGAAATCTGGGTGGTTGAGCCAAAACTGTTCAAACCTAAAGGGTTTTTTCCCTGGAGTGGCTGGCACATCCAACCATAGATGAATGGGCCAGTGATCCGAGCCAGGGACATTCAAAATGCTAGCTTCCAGAGCTGTTCCTTCCAGCATAAGGGAGTCAGAGATGTGGAATCAATCTAGTTTGCAGGCGATTTGGTGTGATCCAGTTCTTCTATTTGTCTAGGTATAATTTCCATTGATGGCTTCCAGGTCGATGAGGTTGAGGTTGTCTATGAGGCTATTGAAGTCACTAGAGTCTTGATCCAGGCGTCTTGATCCCCCTTTTTTTTCCCTCTAGACTGTGTATGAGATTGTAATCTCTACCGACAATCCATCTGTTGTGCCTAGTTAGGTTGGATAGGTATTCCAAGTTCCTGAGAAAGGCTTGCTTATCCCTTGGGTTGGTCGGGCCGTAGACATTGGTTAGGTGTCCAGGCTTGTTAGAACCAATAAGCCTATAATCTGCAGTGATGGACCACTTGGTAGTGATAAAGTTCTCCATCAGCAATGAGTTGGTGTTCCAAAGGATAGCTAGTCCTCCAGCTGTACCTGTGGCTGCAGTTGAAATTGCTTCCCCTTGCTTCCAACAGTAGGGGAGTAGCCTATCAATATATTCGGTTGTGCACTTTGTTTCCTGTAATAATAATATGTATGGTTTTTCCGCAAAGATAAGATCTCGTAGCATTTTTTGCTTGCTACGTCCATTGAGGCCTCTTATATTCCAGGAGATAATCTTCATGATGACGGGGGGGTGGGGAGAGGAGGAAAGTTGTCCGAGATAAGGTGGATTTGCCCTGAGTTTACCATGAAGTGGCCTATTTCTTGTATAAGCTTGTTGGTAGACTTCCTTCCTCTTTTCTTTTCATCTTTC